>SEYY01007905.1:5000-10000 GCA_009176605.1 Armadillidium nasatum
GAGAGAGAGAGAGAGAGAGAGAGAGAGAGAGAGAGAGAGAGAGAGAGAGAGAGAGAGAGAGAGAGAGAGAGAGAGAGAGAGAGAGAGAGAGAGAGACGCAGAAATGACGTCTTTAGAAGAAATTCTAATTTTTGGCATAAATGAGTTGGAGGGGGTTGAAGGAGGAGGTATAGCTTCGGAATCGTCCAAGATTGAATTAGAGGCAAAAGAGTGAGCGAAGAGTTCAGCTTTGGAAGAAGGTAAAACAGAAGTTGTGACGTCGGAATATACCAGAGAAGGGAAAGAGGAAGAAGCAAAGTTAGAGTTGATATTTTTTGGCAAAATGCCAGAAAGAACGTGAAGGAAGAGGAACCAGAAAGATTATTGCATTTTCTACGGATAAAAGAGTTTTTAAGAGTTACGAAGGATAGATTTTGCCCTATTCCGGGATGAAATATAAGTTGAGCGAGTTTCTGGAGTTTGAAGATGATGGTAATCCCTGAAGGCAGCATCCCTGAGGCGGATAGCGCGAGAACTAGTTAAACCAAGGTTTGTTAGGCTTAGCAGAGGGGAAAAAAAATGGAATGTTCGCCTCCATGCCAGAGTCAAATCACCTCGGCAATTTGTTTTGTACACTCAGGGGGACCCCTCCCACGAAAGCTATAATCATTCCGTGGGAAATCAAAGAAGTACGAACCCAAGTCCGACCAGCTATCGGCACCGAAATGCCACAAACGTTTCCTTTCAATAGAAAGGAAGACTTGAAGAAATAGAAGAGGATAGAGATAAGAAGGTAACGGAGGAACCCAGAGGAGGAAAGACTTTAAGAGTATAAGGAAAAGGATTAGAAGTTAGTAAAAGGTCTAGAATATTGGGTTTATATCCAAAACGATTAGGGATACGAGCAGGGAGCTGCACCAATTGCTTAAGGTTGTTTTGGATAGCGAAATGGAAGGTACGTTCACCAGCTGTATCATGAGAAGCAGAAGAAAGCCATTGGCGGTGAAATAACCTAATATGATAATTTCAGAGAAAGGAAAAGAAGAGAGAATGTGCTTATTTTGAAGTTTAAATAGTTGAACAATTTAGGATAGTTAGTAGAATTATGAGATTAATAAACAGAACAAATGAATTTAGACTGAGCCATAAGGTGAAAAATTGGGAAGACTCCCAATTAAAGGCACAAGAACTAACGACATCGTTGCGCACGTATGCACAACAATCGCCTTTGGCTGAAAATTGAGGATAGAGACAGTAGGAGGAAACAGAATAGAACTTTGCGATCAGAATGCTCAAACATCTGAATTTTGGTCAAGAACAAGAGGTGAGGTCTAGAAGAGAGGTGCTGTTCAACAAAGTGGAAATTGGAATGTAGAGGGCGAGTGTTGCTGAAATTAATGAAAAAAAATAGATCGTGCATCAGGACAAGCCGGCTGCAGAGTTCTGGTGGCACCAACCCCATCACCGGAGACCACCATCTTCCAAGTAGTGATAGGGGATGGGGTGGATGAGGGGCTGTTTTTGGAAGCCGCCCCCGGGGCTTCTCCGAGGCTACTGTTATTGACGCCATTATTATTATTATTAATTTTTTTAAAAAAAAAGGCTGTGTCTGTAATAGTGTTTTATGTGTGTGAAGGAGATCCAACTCCGTGTAGAAGGTGGAGATGAGCGCGAAAGGGAGCAAAGGGATAAGATGAGAAGTACCCTTAACATCCCATATACCAAATGGGGGTAATCTCATCACCTCGTGAGCGCTACTTCCCTCCCCCTTATATATATATATATATATATATATATATATATATATATATATATATATATATATATATATATATATATATATATATATATATATATATATATATATATATATATATATATATATATATAGGTAATAACAAATTAATGGATTAGTTAGAGAAGCTGAGAGACATGCAAGGAAGAGGGGGAGTGGGGGGGTGATTGAGGAGAAAATGAAGAACTAAAACAGATAGGGAATAAATAATAATAATAATAATAATAATAATAATAATAATAAT
This sequence comes from Armadillidium nasatum, assembly GCA_009176605.1. Lineage (NCBI taxonomy): Eukaryota > Metazoa > Arthropoda > Malacostraca > Isopoda > Armadillidiidae > Armadillidium > Armadillidium nasatum. The sequence continues at coordinate 7,019 of SEYY01007905.1, forward strand.
AATAATAATAATGTGTTGTATTACTCTGAATAAATGCAGAAAGGATATAGGTCAAAGGTTGAAGGGATCTTTAGAGCAATAAGAAACCAGTCATAAGATAACTACAGTTCTCCATTAAACTTTTTGTTAACAATTGTTCAGTGTTTCAGAAATAGAAAAAAAAAAAAGAATGGTTAATCACGATGCTTTAAATAATGGTGAAAAAGAAAACAAAAAGGTGTAAGGGATATGTGACAGGAATTTCTTAACCCCTCCCCCCCCCCTAAAAAAAAAATTCCAATACCGTAATCTTCAGTAACACACAACTTATACTTTTAGAATTTCATATACGAAAATGTAAACGCGTTGAAAGCTGAATAACAATGAATTAGGAAGGCCCGATTCCCGACGGTAGGGGGGGGGGGAAAGAACCTCTGGAAAATATTCAGAAGGATAAATAACAAAAGTGCGAATAAATAAATACATAATATAAGCCTGAGCATTAGATTTAATATAATCCTACAAAACCATACATATGTATTTATATTCTTAACTATCTAACCTAACCTAATCCTTAATATATCCTATAATAACATAAATTTAAAACATTCGAATTAACTGAAAAAGAAAAGGAAAATTTTGAGGGGGAGGTGGGAGTGGGGGGGGGGAATGGAGAAGAAATAAAAACTTTATTTTTTTTATTTGTTCAAAAACTTCTATTAAATTTCCATTGTCCAAAAATGTCAAAAATTTATGAGCTTTCTTTTTCAAAATTTACACAAGGGAGGATATATATATATATATATATATATATATATATATATATATATATATATATATATATATATATATATATATATATATTATATATATATATATATATATATATATATATATATATATATATATATTGGTTCTCAGGGAATATGAAGACAGAGACATGAGATTCATATAAATAGTTTAATATTTATAAATAAAGCAATAATTAATATTAGACGTTTCGAGTCAAACCAGAGTCATTATCAAATATATTTTTAAAATGAGATACAAGCAAGTAAGTTATGAAATCAATTATATCACGAAACAATAATTACAAATATGGAAACAAATTTCAAGACAAATAGACACTAGATGTCTCTGTCTTCATTTTTGCCTGTGCTGCTGCTTATAAAAATAAGGTTCCCTAAGAACAAACCAATATCAATATAATTAGAAACCGCTACAATGTCTGGACACTACAACTTTTCCGAAGAAATGAGAATCTTTCGAAGAGATTGGAAAAATCAAAATTTTGACCATTCATTCCTGATTATATGAAAACTTTTGCATCTCCAACTTAATAGTTGGAGCTAACTTCTAACTTTGAGTTAGATCATTCATTCCTGATTATATGCAACACTTATAACTATGTGTACCTATATTTTATACGATATAAATTATACCGCCGATCTCTACATTAACTCGCACTTTTATTATTCTTGGATCTCTAAACTACTTACTAACGAAATTCACTTTAAATAAGTTGAATGCTGAATTTGCAAGAACTAAATCCCAATTTAAAAATCAAGTACCTCATCTAGACTTCATCTGTTTAAGCAAAATTATTTCTACTAATATCTTAAGATTTACTAGAAGGATCAAACTAAGACATTCGAACGAACTTAACAATTTGGGACTTATTTCCAATTTCCATCGAGACCCCAAAAAAATCATTTTCCGTCATAGCTCAAGAATCTTGTCGTCAGCTGAAAAGCGTCTCCTTTCCTTCGGATTAGAATTTAAACTTCCAAAATTTTCCCTTAATTTTTATAACTATTTCCTCCTATTTGAAATCTTACCTGTTCTCCTGAATCACCACCAAATTATGGGCGATCGTTCAACATTCATCAATTAATTAAAAACCATAGCACATTAATAAATTTACTCGTCGAAATATTTTCTCCCTCATTAATAACAAATAAAAACACACTCATACTTAAAATTTCTGCCCCATCAACACCAAGAACATCCTCCCTTATATCATTAAAACAGAAGATTAATAACTTTTTACGAAGTCTTAAAAAACAAAATCTCCTTACTGAATATTACAACTAACTTTTCATATCTGGATCATCCACGGGTTTCGTATACTGTAAACCCAAAATACAGAAACCAATTGCCTCCCTCCGTCCCGTCCTCTCCTCTATTAATATTTCTTCGTACAACCTTTTTAAATTCCTCGTCCCCCATCTGCATCACCTCACCAAAAACCTACACATACTCTCTGATTTCCTTACCTTTGCAAACTACATACAATCCCTAAAATACACTAATTGTTACGTCACTAGTTTTGATATCAATAACATATTCACAAATATTCCCATCACTGAAGCATGCAGTATCATTCTTAACACTAACACGCATAATAACTTAGGCCTAACCAAACCCCTCTTAAAACAATTACTATCTTTAGCAGTTAATGACATTATTTTCACATTCAATGACGCTTATTACAAACAGAGAGACGGAATGCCTATGGGCTCACCACTATGCCCAACCTTCGCAAATATCTTCCTCTGTCATAATGAAACAATCTGGCTTAATCAATGTCACCCTTCTGTCAAACCCATAGAATACAAGCGTTACACAGATGATTTTTTCTTAATCTTCAAAAACAAGCACCAGTCAGACCTTTTCTATCAATATATAAATAACCAACACCCCAATATTCATCCTCATATCTGATTCGCCTTATGGATTCACAACATCTGTCTACCGAAAACCTACAACTTCTCTCCTTGACCTTAATTTCCTCAGCTCTACCTCATACCCATTCAAGACTACCACTATCACCGGCTATTTACATCGCTCTTACACTATCTGCCAACATGATGGAATTTCCATCTAGAACTTGAATACCTAAAAAAATTCTTTATCTTTAATTTCTTCCCACTAAAGTTTATATAAACAACCATTAATAATTACATTATTAACATTTTCTGCCCGAAACTACTTATTCCCTCC
>SEYY01007905.1:15000-20000 GCA_009176605.1 Armadillidium nasatum
AAGTCTTTATTAGGGGTCGGGCATATAAGATTTCTAAAACTGCTTATTGGAGATTCGAACCCTGACCTTTTGGATGGTAAGACAGAGCGTTACCACCACATCACGACGGTACAAAAGAAAATCACATTGAGAAAACTCATGAATAACCGTCATGTCGACAGACTCGAAGGACCCTTCAAGAGGTCAGGGTTCGAATCCCCAATAAGTAGTTTAGAAATTTTAGAATAATATAGTATATAGAATAAAATGTAGTATAGAATTTTATTTTAATACTCCCTCAAAGTAAATCTCGCTTGAAATGATTTTTACAATATATATATATATATATATATATATATATATATATATATATATATATATATATATATATATATATATATATATATATATATATATATATATATATATATATCACCTCCACCCACTTGTTTTTCCCAGCCAGCACAAAGCGAAACTGCTTCATAACATACTCAATCCATTCCTCTAACTAATTACAAATAAAACGTCAGCTGGAATCAATTAAGCGGGAGAAATAAAAAACACAGTCGCACAAACTTCAAAAAGTACTTTCAATCTCTCTCTCCTTTTCCCCTTCAAAACAAAATCAATAATAGTAGACACACACACACACACACAATAGATTTTTATTATATATATATATATATATATATAATTATATATATATATATATATATATATATATATATATATATATATATATATATATATATATATATATATATATATATATATAAACACCTTACATCACACAGCACGTGAAACACGGGTATAAACATTCCATTCAACCTCTTCAATAGCCAAAATCATTCATCAACATCATCTCTAATGGTTATACTACTCATTCATTCACACACACACACACACACACACACACAACACACACATACACAAAAAAACAAAAAAAAAAAAAAAAAAAAAAAAAAAAAAAAAAAAAAAAAAAAAAAAAAAAAAAAAAAAAAAAAAAAAAAAAAAAAAAAAAAAAAAAAAACCCTCTCTCTCTCTCTCTATCTATATATATATATATATATATATATATATATATATATATATATATATATATATATATATATATATATATATATATATATATATATATATATATATATATATATATATATATATATATATGATTATGAATAATTAGCTTTACATTCGCGAGTACAGCACGAAGAAGAATTTTTTTTTTTTTATATTCTTTTCAAGTTTGTTTTATTAAAGCTGAATGGTTGAAAAGAGACGTTCAAGTCCCATCGGACGTTGCTCGGTTACCTTTTCCTCGAGTACGGTAAAAAGGGGCTCTTGCTAGGGATGTTATTAATTTTATTTAAATAGAAGGAATAAGAGGAGAGGTGTGTGTGTGTGTGTGTGTGTGTATGGGGGAGGGGAAGGTTAAATATATGAAGAGTAAGGATGGGGGAAGAAGGATCTGCTCGTCTTACCGGTCTTCTAAAAGGAGGAAATCGGGTCAGAGATCCTTTGGTCCATCCATCGGTCATAGGAAAGCTCTTGGGTCTGGTCTTCGGGATCTGGCCTCCCCTGGAGGAGTTTTCTCCTCCAGAAGAAACTACCTCGTCTTCGTCGTTTTCTTCCTGTATAGAGGAGAGGGAAATTTTCTTCCTACTGACAACGTCAGGTGTTACTTCTTCTGAAGGAGGTTTAGCTTGATCTTCGCCATCCGAAGGAGCGTACTTTGCTACGCCATAAACGACGGGCATTGGGAAGGCACAGTCTCAACCCGCTTCTTCACCCACTGAACCGAAGAGGGAGGTAGCAGCAGATCGAATAGTCTGTCGTCCATTCTGCAACACCCTTCTACAGGTATGACCACCTCTTTGAATCGTTCCCCGACAGACGGATCGAGCGCTAAGAATCTTCTGACGAAGAAAACCCGATAAGGGGAACGAATGCCCAAACTCAATAGGCTCGCTTGATGTCATAATTATAAATACGAAACAGCGGAGACGCCGCGCCCAAGAAACAAAACAATAAAGCTCATCTTCTGCAATGTCCTTGGCAATTAATAATAATGTATTTACAGCAAATAAAATGTTATCCAATTTAACATATAAACTTAAACAAAGACTTTTAAAACAAAAAAAGAATTTGTTCCCTTTAAACACAAACACAAATGACACTACGAAAAGAACACTGCACACAACTGAATCACCACCCACGTGTTTAACTATTAGGCACTGTTGTGCCAATGCAACTAATCCCATATACAGGACTCTTCTGATCTCTTACTTAAAAAGCCTACACCACAGAAGATGGGGATGGGGTCCGTGAGGAATGGGGGGGGAGAGAAGGAGTAGGGAGAGCTTATTTTTATTAAATATCACGAAATCGAATTGCGAAAAAATTTCGTTATTATTAAAACAAGCCAAAAATAAGTCTTACGAAGCGAGAATACAACGAACACTTATAGGGGGAGGGGGTAAAAGAAGTCTCCCTACCCTCATCAATGAAACAAATTCCTACTTCCCTCTCCCCACCCCCCTCCCCAAAAAAAAAGAACTAATACCAAGCCTCCCTTCATACGTCTCATTGCATCCTTTTAACCGCTAACAAACACAAGAACATACTCTTTAGCAGAGGGCAACCCTCATTTGAGTGTGTGTGTGTGAACTCATGCCCGTGCCCGACAGAATGTCTGTCTCTCAAGGTCATTATAATTGACGGAGTATATTATATTCTACTGCATGCTGTCTCTCTTGCAATATATATATATATATATATATATATATATATATATATATATATATATATATATATATATATATATATATATATATATATATATATATATATATATATATATATATATATATATATATATATATATATTATACCACCACTACGGGCAAAGCCCTATTCAAGGAGGGGTGTTGAAAGAATAAAAATGAAAGTAAATAGAGTAAAAATCAGAAAAATAAAAAAAAAACCACCCTACAGTACTACCTAACGCAAATTTCTCAGGTGGCGCAGACGCGGGCTTTAAAGAAATTGAGATTAATGCAGAGGAAATACAGAAGATGGAAGAGTTCCACAAGACAGAGGTGGCAGAAAGAAAAGAGGCACCACAGCGGACAAGCCTGGAGTTGCCTATGTCCACGCAAAATTGATGCGCGGACATTGCACCCCTTTGTGCTGCGAGGACGCCGTAAAGGTGGAGGTACACGGGTGGATAGTTCCCTCGAGCATTTGCCACTGTACCTATAGAAAAGTGACAAGGCACCAACATCACAAATTATATATATATATATATATATATATATATATATATATTATATATAGATATATATATATATATATATATATATATATATATATATATATATATATATATATATATATATATATATATATATATAGGATGGAGCGATAGCAAAATTTTTACCGATACCGATACTACTTTACTCTTGTCCAAAAAAATTCCGATACCGATACTTAAAAGCATGCCGATACCGATACTTCACTCCATCCCAATATATATATACTAGGGATGGAGAGATACCAAAATTATTTTAACCGATAACCAATAATTTTAAACAATCAGATACCGAAACCGATAATTTTTTTACTGAACTCATGAAGGTTGAAACAAGATTGAAAATAATCAATGATCATAAAATTTGGGGTTTCTGCTACCTGTAATACACCTAGTTAATATTGTAGTCACACTGCTAAACGAAACTATTGGTTGGTGATACAGGGTTGGTACCACCAAGACTTTGCATCCTACTTGACCTAGTGTATAGTATATGTTTTTTCCATTAATTTCTGCAACATTCGCATTCTTCGATACAATTTTCATATTGTTGAACACCACCTCTCTACTTTTAAACCTATCCTCTTATTCTCGACATAAACTCAGGTGCTTAAGCGTTCTAACGGTAAACCATTTTCTGTTTCCTCTTACTGTCTCTTTCTTCAAATTTCAGCTAAATGAGGTTGTAAAGCGTATGTGTTCTACGATTTTGTTTATTCTCGTATCTCTAATCTGGAGTCATCTGTATTTTCCACCTTGTTGCTAAATCTCTCTTGACATTCTACGATTAAAATCATTTGTTCTGTTTATTTATCTCTTAATTTATTGACTACCCTAAATTCTTTGACTATCTAAACTCCAAAACAGAGAACATTCTCTCTTCTTCTCCTTTCACAGAAATTATCATATTAGGTGATTTCAATGTTCACAGCCACAGCCGCCAGTGAAAATGCCTTTTAATTCTCCATCCAAAAAGACCTTGAGTAATGGGTACAGCTCCCTACTAGTATCCCTGATAGTCTTTGAGATAAACTCAGCATTCTAGACCTTTTTTTAAACTTCTAATCCTTTTCAGAGAACTGGACTTTTTATATATACTAATTATTATTATTATATTGTTTTATTGTATTTTATTATTGTATTTCTATAGGACCTTTGTTTATGTAATAGCTCAAACTTTTTATTTGTACTTTTTTCTGAATAAACGTTCGAATTGGAATTAAACTTATGAAACTTTTGCTTTATCTCTGTATCTATCCCCTTTCTATCTTTCAAGTCTTCCTCAAGAAAGACTCGCGCGTTTTTCGAGGAAACGTTTGTAACATTTCGGTGCCCAAGCTGGTCGGACTTTTAGTTGTACTTCTTTGATTTTCAGTGGAATGATTACTACTTCCGTGGGAGGAGTCCTAATGCTTGTGAAGAGCGCGTTACAGAGGTGATTCACTGTGGCATGGACACTACATTCTATAATCTTCCCCTTCTACTAAACTTTAAACCTTTGTTTAACTCTACTTATTCTCGTGCTATTTGCCGCAGGGTTGCTGCCTTCAAGAATTACCATTGTTTTCAAACTTCAGAAAATCGTGCAATTTATATTTTATCCAGAAATTGTGCAAAATCTGTTCTTGTTCTTTGTTAAAACCAAAATCTCATTTCTAAATACAAAATGCAATTATTTTTCTGACTTCCTTTCTACACTCTCTTTCAAGAA
>SEYY01007905.1:25000-40000 GCA_009176605.1 Armadillidium nasatum
TTCTAAAAATATAATCCTTTTTTACGTACGTTAAGTAGTTTTTTAAATATGTAGCTAGCTCAAACTGAAGTCTGACCATATATATATATATATATATATATATATATATATATATATATATATATATATATATATATATATATATATATATATATATATATATATATATATATATATATTGGTGAAAGACGTATTTGTCTAATTAGAAGGTTGCTATTATTGAAATTTTAAAATTCCACTGAGAAGGGGGGAGAGCAATTCAAATAAAAGGAGTCAAACAAAGGAAGGAAAAATGAAGACTCATTTTTACATGTTAACAACGCGACGGTCCATTATAAATAAAGTCAGGGGTGGAGTGGGGGGAATGGGAGGAGCCAAGTTATGAGAAGGGGGAGAAATGAATAGGGTTAGGGAAAAAGGAGTAAATGGAAAAATTACGATCGTCAAATCTAAAATTAATTTTAATTTAAATAAGGATGATTTAACGACGATTTAATCGGTCATTTTACCTTCTTAACGATATAAATTAAAAATGAAACGATATATTAACACGATTTAACTATTAATAATGTGTAATAATAATACATTTCGTTAGATAGAGATTTTATCACTTCGCACAATGCAGAGTAGTTCTAGTGTCTTTTTTATCCTCGAAACCAACCCTATAGACTAAAATTTTGAAAGCCCTATTCGCGACGTATATACAACGAACTATTCTCTATCTTTCAACTTATGTAGATACAAAGGACAAGACAAAACCTAAAATAAAAAAAAAAAAAGTACCTAGAAAACTTAATAAAATCTACAAGTAACTAGAAAACCTAAAGTAAAACCTACAAATACCTAGAAAATCTAGAATAAAACCTACAAGTCCCTAGAAAATCTAAAATAAAACTTACAAGTACCAAGAAAACCTAAAAATAAAAACTACTAGTACCAAGAAAACCTAAAATAAAACCTACAAATACCTAGAAAACCTAAAATAAAACCTACAAGTGCCTAGATAATCTAAAATAAAACCTACAAGCACATAGAAAACCTAAAATAAAACCTACAAGTACCTAGAAAACCTAAAATAAAACAAACCTAGAAACCTAAAATAAAACCTACAAGTACCTAGAAAATCTAAAATAAAACCTACAAGTACCTATTAAACCTAAAATAAAACCTACGTGTACCTAGAAAACCTAAAAGGTACAAGAAACTAGAAAATCTAAAACCTATACCTAGAAAACCTAAAATAAAACCTACAAGTACCTAGAAAATCTAAAATAAAACCTACAAATACCTAGAAAACCTAAAATAAAACCTACAAGTACCTAGAAAACCTAAAATACAAGTACCTAGAAAACCTAAAATAAAACCTACAAATACCATAGAAAACCTAAAATAAAACCTACAAGTACCTAGAAAACCTAAAATAAAACCTACAAGTACCTAGAAACCTAAAATAAAACCTACAAATACCTAGAAAACCTAAAAAACCTACAAGTATCTAGAAAACCTAAAATAAAACCTACTAGAAAATCTAAAAGCCTACAAGTACTAGAAACCTAAAATAAAACCTACAAGTACCTAGAAAACCTAAAATAAAACCTACAAGTACCTAGAAAACCTAAAATAAAACCTACAAGTACCTAGAAAACCTAAAATAAAACCTACAAGTACCTAGAAAACCTAAAATACAAGTACCTAGAAAATCTAAAATAAAACCTACAAGTACTTAGAAAACCTAAAATGAAATCTACAAGTACCAAGAAAACCTACTAGAAAGCCTAAAATAAAACTACAAGTCCCTAGAAAACCTAAAATAAAACAAGTACCTAGAAACCTAAAATAAAACCTACAAGTACCTAGAAAACCAAAAATAAAACCTACAAGCACCCAGAAAATCTAAAATAAAACCTACAAATACCTAGAAAACCTAAAATTCAACCTAACATGTACCTAGAAAACCTAAAATAAAACCTAACAAGTACCTAGAAAACCTAAAATAAAGTCTACAAGTACTCAGAAAATCTAAAATGAAAACTACAAGTACCTAGAAAACCTTCAAGAACCTAGAAATATTTAGAAAACAGTTATAATAGTAAAAAATCCATCTTATATACCTATTACATAATAAAACAAAAACAAACTGATGAACTGCATGGGGAAGGGTAGTGGAGGGTGTGGGGGGGGGGTTGCGTGGTAGAAAAGACAAAAAAAAAATTTTAAATTAAATTAAAAAATTAAAAATAAATAATAATAAAACATCAAAGAGAAAATTTATTTCTTCCAAACTTTTAATTAAAAAATTAAGTTTAAGGAAATAAAAATAAAATAATTAAAAAATTATAAAATAAAAGATAAAATAAAAAAAGAATATACGTATGATATATATATATATATATATATATATTATATATATATATATATATATATATATATATATATATATATATATATATATATATTATATATATATATATATATATATATATATATATACGACACGAAATAACGCCAAAGACAAAAAATATTTGAATAAATTGTTCAATAATCGTTACTCATTTCGAACCACCCTGTAGCTACCAAACTTCGTTACTCATTCGAACCACCATGTAGCTACCAAACTTCGTTACTCATTTCGAACCACTGTGCAGCTACCAAACTTTCGTTGCTTATTTCGAACCACCCTGTAGATACCAAACTTCATTACTCATTTCGAACCACCCTGTAGCTTACCAAACTTCCGTTACTCATTTCGAACCACCATGTAGCTACCAAACTTCGTTACTCATTTCGAACCACCCTGTAGCTACCAAACGTCGTTACTTATTCGAACCACCATGTAGCTACCAAACTTCGTTACTCATTTCGAACCACCCTGTAACTACCAACCTTCGTTACTCATTTCGAACCACCCTGTAGCTACCAAACTTTCGTTGCTTATTTAGAACCACCCTGGACTTACCAAACTTTCGTTACTCATTCGAACCACCCTGTAGCTACCAAACTTTCGTTGCTTATTTCGAACCACCCAGTACCTACCAAACTTTCGTTACTTATTTCGAACCACCCTGTAGCTACCAAACTTTCGTTACTTATTTCGAACCACCCTGTCGCTTACTAAACTTGAATAAAAATACACTAATAATACACCCATGAATATAGAACAATACACTTATACAATGACTGAGAAATAATAACATTTTTATACGGTATACAATCCATAACTACTATATAAATTTAAAATAAAAAAATTCACCTACTACTCACAGGTCGGGGGTGGGGATGGTGGGAGGGTAAGAGGGTGGAACCCCCTGTTTACATATGTTCATGTGCCATGCATTTGTATATATAAAGTACTCACAAAAATAGTAGCTACTATATCAACTAAAACAATGCTACTATTATATAGTTATCTTACTAACGATATAAGTAGCAAACAATATCTAAAATAAAACCTACAAGTACCTATAAAAGTACCTACAAATACCTACAAGTATTAATAAATACAAAACTTTCCTAAACCTAACCTAACCTAACACAAACACGCTTTCATATATATATATATATATATATATATATTATATATATATATATATATATATATATATATATATATATATATATATATATTATATATATATATATATATATATATATTATATAATATATATATATAAGAGGACAAATAATTGAGAGAGGAATGAATTTTAAATTTAATATAAAGCAAACATTCCAAGTCGTTCGCCTCATCATAAGCTCTAAAAAATACACTTTAAAATTTAAAATAAATATTAAAAAATTAAAACCATGGAGAAGTAATAATACTACTACTACTTCTACTACTACTACTAATAATAATAGAAACTATATATATATATATATATATATATATATATATATATATATATATATATATATATATATATATATATATATATATATATATATATATATATATATATATATATATATATATATATATATATAATGAAATACACTGTTTAAAATCAATTGCAATATCCCCAAGCAAAATCAAATAAATAAATAAATTACAATAAGCAAAAACCATTTAAAATTAATGAAATAATCCTGTTATAAATATCAAAAACACGCCATGCATAAAACCCCCAATTTCTCCGTTTCAAATAACTCCCACTCCTCCCCCCAAATTTCTCCTTCCCCAACCTTCGCTCGTCTTGAGAAATAATAATAATAATAATAATAATAATAATAATAATAATAATAATAATTAATAATAATAATAATAATAATAATAAATTTTTATGTCAAAAAGAAATAAAAAGGCTCATCAATATTTCTGTTGTATTCCTCACAGGGAATAGAAAATAAGAAACAGAAAAAAAAAAGTTTTCAATATTCTTCCTTGCGACGCAGTGGGGAAGTTTAATAGGGGAATGGTAATAAGAAGGGGGGAGCGAGGATGACGTTTACCCCCCGCCCAGGATTGACATTATGCAAGAAAAAAAAAGATTTAAAAAAAAAAAGGATAGGACAGGCCCACAAAACTAGGACTAACCCAGCACCAACAACCTAACCTATACCTAATGAAACGTTTTAATTAAAAAGAGAAATTATTATTATTAATTAAAATAAAACTGCTAATGCTCCAATAATAATAATATATATTCATACTCGTTATTTCAAAGACTGCTCTCATAACTGCACACAAACACACACAAACACACACACACACACACACTTTATACGTAAGTCGAGTTCACAGAAATAAAAAAAAAAAAGCAAATTTAATTTTTAATAATTATTTTTTAATTGGATTTAAAAGAAAATGGATAACAATATAACTTCTATAGCTTTAACTTTAATAATAATAATTAATGCTAGCATATATATAATATATATATATATATATATATATATATATATATATATATATATATATATATATATATATATATATATATATATATATATATATATATATATATATATATATATATATATATAATATATATAAATATAAATAGAATGTTTCTGAGTTTCGATGTTTTGAAAATATCGATATTCGAAAATATCGATATATCGAAACATCGATATGCCTATTCAAATATTATTCTAATTATTTATTATTTTAGTTTTCTAGCGTACCTAGTTCGACTTATCATAGCCTAAACTACCGAAGTTGCCGAAAAATACAGGCCTAACCTATACATAAACGTTGCAATGAGATACCGATTAAAATGAAATAAAAAATATCGAAACTCAGAAACATTCTATACCTAAGCATATATATATATATATATATATATATATATATATATATATATATATATATATATATATATATATATATATATATATATATATATATATATATATATATATATATATATATATATATATATATATATATATATATATATAATAACTTGATAATACAACTGCTGTTTTATCTTCTACTAAAGCTGAACTCTTGTCTCAAAACTTTTGACTCAATTCTACATTTGATGATTCAGGAGCTATTCCTCTTCCTTCAACCCCTTCCACCTCATTTATCCCTAACATTGCAATTTCTTCTAAAGACGTCATTTCTGCTCTCTCTGAGCTTTAACAAAAAGAAAGCGTATGGTCCTGATGGCACACCTTCGTTGGTTCTCAAAACTTGCGCTTCCGAGTTGGCACCCTGCCTTCTTCTCAAAACTTGTGATTCCGAGTTGGCACCCTGCCTTCGTAAAAACTATCTCGTATTTGTCTTTCAACTTCAACCCTTCCCTTCTTGCTGGAAACGTGCGCTCATTCAACATGTGCCGAAGAAGGGGGACTCCTCCCAACCCTTTAACTTAAGTCCCGTCTTTTTAACCTCCGTTTTATTCTAAAGTTTTCGAATCTATCCATAACAGGAAGATTTGGAAGCATCTCAATTCTTCTAATTTTGCTTCTGATCGCCAGTATGGCTTTCGTAAGAAACGCTCTACTGGTGATCTTCTTTCCCTTCTCTCTGACTCTTGGTACTCCGCTCTTCGGTGAATATTTCGCTGTAGCGCTAGAAATATCGAAAGATTTCCATAGAGTCTGACACAAAGATTTAACTTCCAAACTTCCCTCCTCTCTGATTTCCTTTCTGGTCGTTCTATTGCTGCTGCTGTAGACGGCCACCATTCTTCCTTTAAATCTATAAATAGTAGTGTTCCTAAGGGATCTGTCCTATCCACAATTCTTTTTCTACTTTTCATTAATGACCTTTTCCCAATTACTTCAACGCCTATCCACTCCTATTCTGATGACTCCACCCTACATTACTCCTTTCACTTTGAAAGACGCCCATCTCAACAGCAGTTAGATGAAGCAAGAAGGGTATCATTTGAGCAACTGACCTTTGGTCTTTCACGTATTTCAAATTGGGGCTATGAAAATATGATCGTTTTCAATCCTCAAAAACTCAATTCCTCCAGCTTTCTACTCGACACATCCTTCCACACAACTATGATATCTTCTTCGAAAACACTTTACTCAAACCTTCATCTGTCCTCAATATTCTCCGTGTTTCTTTTTCTAGTGATCTTTCTTGGAAAGATCACATTATTTCTCTTTCTAAACAAGCTTCTAAGAGGCTAGGTGTTCTTAGGCTCCTTTAGAATTTGCTCACGGCACCCCAGTTGCTTACTCTTTATTGGGGTGTTGTTCGGCCCTGTATGGAGTACGTCTCACACATCTAGGGTGGTTCCATACATAGAGCTCTTCTCAAAAACGTGGAGTCCAGGGCTTTTCATCTTATAAACTCTTCTGCTCTTACTCTCTCCAATCTTTTTCTGCCCGTCGAATTGTTCCGTTACTCTCTCTATATTATCGTTATTACAACGGACATTGCTCTTTTGAACTCTCACGTGCATATCTCCTCCAGCGAGAATGGCTCGTGCGTCACGACTTTAAGCACAGTCTCATCCATTCATTCATTCTCAGTCCAACTCTCCGACCACGGACTTAACCACTATGCTCAGTCTTACATGTACTCAACTGGTAAAATCTGGAACACGTTCCCTTTATCTGTTTTCCCAACTTCCTCTGAATTGTTCACTTTTAAACGTCGTGTATTGGGACATGTTGATATTTAATCGGCCCTGCAAAATCCTCCTCCAATTCTGGTGGGAATCGGTAGGCCTCTGACCTTTGCCTACGAGAGAGAGAGAGAGAGAGAGAGAGAGAGAGAGAGAGAGAGAGAGAGAGAGAGAGAGAGAGAGAGAGAGAGAGAGAGAGAAAGAAAGAAAGAAAGAAAGAAAGAGAGAAGAGAGAAAGAGAGAGAGAGAGAAAGAAAGAGAAAAAAGAGAGAGAGAGAGAGAGAGAGAGAAAGAAAGAGAGGAGAGAGAAAAAAAGATGAAAAATCACAAAATCAGAAATTCAGCATTTATGCTTAATCCCTCAGGATTATATATATATATATATATAATATATATATATATATATATATATATATATATATATATATATATATATATATATATATATATATATATATATATATATATATATAAATAAGGTCTTGCTTATGATGCTGGCTAGCTCTAGGGTCTTACTTATAGCTTAGGGTCTGCTGGCCTAGAGCTTAAGATAATAAAGAACTATTTATTTCTTACCTTTTCATAATTTTTTTTTTATCTTAATTATAACATTATGTATAGTTGGTGTTTAAAATGTTTTTCTGCTTTAATACTTTTTTATTTTATATAATATTTTCTATTACATTCGCAAGTTTTTAACAGTGTTGTTTTACCGGCTTTTTAGTTTCAGAATCTTCTTACAATCATTGACGCTAACCAAGATCGATACTATATCGATATATCGATTATTTAAGCGATATATCGGTAACCATCTTGATTATTAATAATTATTTACATATAATTAAAAAAAATTAAAAAAAAAAAAAAAAAAAAAAAAAAAAAAAAAAAAAAAAAAAATTTAAAAAAATTTTTTTTTTTTATTTTTGTTTATATTTTAATTTTTTTTTTTTTTTTTTTAAAAAAATTAATTAAAACAAAAAAAAAAAAAGAATTAATTTTCTTTTTCCATTTGGGAAACACACACACACATACACACGACTCTCAACAAAATGTATTTTAATAATTCTTCTAGCAAACCTAATCATCTTAAAGTCACAGCCTTCAGAGACAGGCACATCCATATATACATAAACACACACACACACATATATATATATATATATATATATATATATATATATATATATATATATATATATATATATATATATATATATATATATATATATATATATATATATATATATATATATCATGGGGGGATTAGGGATAAATATCGGGGAGCCGTTGGATGTCGTTACCAAGGCGGTGTGTGTTGATAGCAGAGATCCAGAGCCCTACTATTCGGAGCACGGATAGAAACGTTATGAAATCAGATGCCTCTCTGAGGGTGGGGGGTTCTTCAACTGAGGAAACAGGTAGAAGTCACAAGAACTCCTCTATCAGTTAGGCCTGTATCTCACAGTAACGTCCATCCATCTATATATAGGGAGGGTGTTGCAAGATACTTCCAAGATTGGTTACACTACCACATGGGAAACCAGCGTTGTCTTGCAAGATGATATGGTCAATGTCTCGAAAGAAACATGGACGTTTACGCCGAATATTCGCAGGCAAGTGGTGCTCTCAAGAAATCTTCAATAGTACGTTGCTTTGACAGTTTCACTTGCTGCAGGCACAGTATGACACCCCCCTCATGGTCTCAGGGAATAATCTGCATAAGCTTCAGTCGACTGGGTTTCCTGTTGAATTTTCTGTGGACGAGGAGACCCTCGGTGACGTCATTCATTTAATTCAACCTCATAGACCCGTGCCGGGTCTCATCAATGGCTGACGACAATACGCCGCAGAAATGCATTCTATCCATTGCAATATCTCTCGAGGTGGATACAATACTGGTGCGGCGGTGCCATTTCTGTATTTTGGTGAGTCGACATGGAACCCAGAATGATGCAATTTTCCTCATGTCAAGACTGTCATGTTATGACTGTTTATTAGGTATGGACGGCGACCTCAACGAAATTAAGTCCACTGTCTCATTCCGACTCACACCTACATACTTCTTTGACCCATCGTGCAAATGTCCTGTACGTTAACGCATTGCTTCCACAGTCTCCAAGTAATCCATGGTAAAATTTCCAGCGTACTTTCCCCCCCCCCCCGGAACACTTCAATTTTGATAAACGCTTTTCTGATCACCTTTTGCAAACTTGGTTTTAAAGAGTTACAATCTACACTCTTAACCTCAATCTTGCACAACAACTACCTTTCTATCTCCCTTTAAGTGTCACCCACACGTCGATATTACCGCCACCTAACGGAGCACATATTCTGTTTGCGAATTTGCGACCCTTTGAAACTTTCTCGCATACGTTGCCACTATTTTATTTACATCCCTCATATATATATATATATATATATATATATATATATATATATATATATATATATATATATATATATATATATATATATATATATATATATATATATATATTTTTTTTTTTTTTTCAGAACGCCACCGCTCACGGGCAGAGCCCTTTTCAAGGAGGGGGCACACACACATAGAGAGAACTCGCTTAAACACACACACACCTAACGCACAGCCCTCAGGTGGGCGCAGACGGAAGCCTTGAAGAGTGGAAGGTTAAATACAGAAGGAAAAATAGATGAAGGTAGAGAGTTCCACAGAATAGAGGTGGCTGGAAAGAAAGAGGTACCACAACGGGCTAGCCTGGGATTTCCTACGTCCACACAAAATTGGTGAGAAAGCAGGGCACTCCTTGTGCAACGAGGACGACGCAATGGTGGAGGAATGCGAGAGGCCAATTCCCTCGAGCACCTGCCATTGTAGTACCTATAGAAAAGAGATAGAGCGCCAACGTCACGTCGCAGAGACAGCGGGTCAAGAGAGTTTGAAAGTAGGGGACAGTTAATTAATCTTTTAGCTTTTGACTCAACCCTATCCATAAGAGAGGAGGAGCCGGAGCCCCCCAAATGTGAGAACAGTACTCCATACAAGGGCGAATAAGACCCTTATATATTTGGAGTAACTGTTCAGAATTATTAAGGCGTTCGTGATATTCCAAAGAATTCATACCCATTCTTAAAGCGTTCGTGGTATTCCAAAGAATTCATACCCATTCTTAAAGCGTTTGTGGTATTCCAAAGAATTCTTGCCCATTCTTGGAGGGTTCAGCATGCCCATTCTTAAAGCGTTCGTGGTATACCAAAGAATTAATGCCCATTCTTGGAGGGTTCGTATGCCCATTATTAAGGCGTTCGTGGTATTCCAAAGAATCCATGCCCATTCTTAAAGCGTTCGTGGTATTCCCTAATCATCATAGACATGCCCAATGATTCAGTAAATATCTTACGTCTTTCTTCAAATCGCAAGTAAAATGGGAAATTTTTTTTTTTTTTTTTTTTTTTTTTTTTTTTTTTTTTTTTTTAAATTAAAAGTTCACATCTCACTGGCATTAACCTATTCGAGGAGAGGAACTTTTCTAGGTAGTATATACCTAGGTCCCGAAGTGGGATCGAACCGGCGCCCTCAAGCACGTGAGTCAATCACTTTACCGTTTGAGCCACGGTAAACGGCTTACAGATACAAACGAAATTCACAGTTCGATATAACGGCAAGGATCAAAATCTGACCAAATTTTCATTCCTTCCAACAAATGTTTAACATTTAAAACACTGACCAATCATGACCTGACACGTCCAAGTATACATACAGAAAGTCTTAAAAAAAAAAGAAAAAAGTTATACCGTACAATACGCTTGCAAAAATTTCATACGTTCCGTTACTTTTGACTCGCTCCCATATATATATAAACAGCCGAACAGAGGGTGGGTGCATGTCTGTCTGTCTGTCTGCCTGTCTGCCTGTCTGCCTGCCTATCTGTCTGTCTCCCTCCCTCTCACACGCACAAACATACAAACCCCATAAAAAGTAAACATGATTCAGCTGACTCCTCTCAGGTGAATATTTTAAAATTTGAACACTTCAAAAGTCCCCTTCTAAACAAAGAAAATAAATTAAATAAATAAGTCACTGGAGCAAGGAGGGAAAGGGGGGAGGGGAGGGGGTTTGGAGTCAGAAATAGAGCCGGAGTCAATGACTTTATTCACGATTTATCTTTTCAAAGAATCTCCCTCTCCCTTCCTTCCTCAGTCCTCTCTCTCTCTCTCTCTCTCTCTCTCTCTCACTCCTTCCCTCCTTTCCTTCCTCAGTCCCACTCCCTTCCTTCCTTAGTCCTCCTCCCACCCTTCTCTCTCTCTCTCTCTCTCTCTCTCTCTCTCTCTCTCTCTCTCTCTCTCTCTCTTCCAGTGACATTTTTTTAAAATATATATTTTTAGTCCCCGTTTGCGAGAGAAGGCAAATTTTCAAACTGTCTTAAGCATATGGAAGGGAAGTAAAAAAAAAGAACACGCTCTACATCATTCACAAATAATAATAATAATAATAATAATAATAATAATAATAATAATAATAATAATAATTTCATATACGGTCTGTAACTTTCCTTGTCCAAATAAAACACATTATTTCCGGTACGCGCAATTAACATACTCATCTACGCTCTAAACCCAAGCAAACAAACAAATAAACAAACAAACAAACACAGTCACTAACTCCCCTCCTCTCTCCCCCCCCCAACCACCCCACCCCCCGCACACACGAATGAAATTTAAATCCTACAGAAGGTGAAGGGGGGGGGGAGAGAAACTTTTTTATTTTTTTTATTTTTTAAAGTAAAATCATACCAGCACTTTTTGAGCATTTTTATAAATTTACATAAAAAAATAAAAAAAAAATAATAAAATAAAAAAAATAAATAAATGAAAAAAAGTTAAAATATAAAACTTTATGTGAAAAGAATTTTTTTTTCCCCAAAGCCTCTCTCTCTCTCACTCTTTTTCTCTCTCTCTCTCTCTTTATCTCACTCTCTCTCTCTCTCTCTCTCTCCAATACCGAAAAGTTTATACATAAATAATAATGCTCGTACGCTTTCATGTGCATTTATGTAAGCAGGTGTGTGTGTGTGTGTGTTTAAAGGGGTACATAATTTACATCATAGAAGCATATAAAAGCGGCGTGACTTATAAAACAAACACACACACACACACACAATCAATCAATCAAGGTGGATCATTTTGTGTATCGTATATTATATATAAAAAAAAATTAAATAAATGTTTTAAAATCATAACATTTTAATAAACATATAAATAAATGTATTAATATAAACTCGCTTTTTATGTATTCCATCACTTTATTAATAGTTGTTGAGACAACTTTTGTTTGCCTTTTTTTTTTTTTTTTTACAAAGTAACATTACGGAATTCCATACCACAGAATTGGCTGGTTAGAATTAAATATATTGCAAAAAGAAATAAAAGCTGAATGTAAGGCAAATCTCCTACATACGTTTCTTTTTACGGGGAGGAGGAGGGGGGGGAATCGTAAAAACTTTTGCAACAAAGCTCAAAAATGACATAAAAAACGCATATTTTTATATTGTAAAAACAACACACATACACACACGCAAATACACAAACATTAATTTTAAAAGAAAAACTACATCGAAGATCGGAAAATTCCTTTTTTCATTCTCGTGGAATGGGACGAGTATCAGCAGGAGTCCAGGGCTTTTGGATAGAGAGGGGGGGGGGGAAATAATAAAAAACTATAAAGGGATCGGACAAGGACAATGACGGAGTCGGATAATTTTAAAAACGTTGGACATGGAGCAAACACCCCCTCCCCCTCAAAAAAAAAAAATTAGCTCACCTCTTTTAATTAATACACCTTCACTGAATTTCCATATTGGTTAATTAAACATATTCAAGCGACTATGAGTATATATATAGATAATAATAACAATAAGGCAACCTCTAATATAGATTATAATAACAATAAAACCTCTAATATAGATAATAATAAAATAACCTCTAATATAAATAAAAACAATAAAACAACCTCTAATATAGATAACAATAAAGCAAACTCTAATATAGATAACAACAATAAAGCAACCTCTAATATAGATAATAATAACAATAAAACAACCTCTAATACAGATAACAATAAAGCAACTTCTAATATAGATAATAATAACAATAAAACAACCTCTAATATAGATAACAATAAAGCAACCTCTAATATAGAGAACAATAAAGGAACCTCTTATATAGATAATAATAACAATAAAACCTCAAATAATAACAATAAAGCAACCTCTAATATATAAGACATAAATAATATGATAATAAACATAAAGGGGTACATAATTTACATGTGCATAGAAGCATATAAAAAAGGCACTTATAAACGTAATCAATCAATCAATAGATAATATATAACAAAATAAAGCAACCTCTAATATAGAACAATAATAGTAATAACAAATCAACCTCTAACATAATAACAACAATAAAGCAACCTCTAATATAGATAATAATAATAACAACAAATCAACCTCTAATATAGATAACATAGAATAAAACAATAAAGTAACCTCTAATATAGATAATAATATTAAGAAATCAACCTCTAATATAATAATAATAGATAACAACAATAAAGTAATCCTCTAATATAGATAATAATAATAATAATAATAAAAAAAAAAAAAAAAAAAAAAAAAAAAAAAAAAAAAAAAAAAAAAAAAAAAAAAAAAAAATAAAATCTAATATAATAATAATAATAATAATAATAAAACAACCTCAATCTTTTAAAGGCTGAAAATACGCTACATTTGTCAAAGAAAAAAAAAAAATTTTTTTTTTTTACGTTAAAATATTTTTCCTTCAAGTTTTATCAATCCGGATAATCCGGATCAGAGATTATCGTTGAGAAGTAAATAAATAATAATAATAAAAAATTATTAATAAAAACTATTTTAAATTATTAAAATAAATATTTTATATTTTTGAAGGAAAGAAAGAAAAAAAAGGTATTCTAATATATAAACAAGTACAAAGTAATTACTCAAAATAAGGGGTGTACTTAAAGGTATTCAGTAAGGAAATTAATTATTTCATTGTGTTTAGAAGAACCTCTTTACCTGCAAAAGTATAGATTGAGATATTTATCGTAAGGCTGAATAATAAATGTTATGTATGGCAACTGTCAAATTCAAAAGGTGTAGATTGAGATATTATTGTAAGACTGATTAATAAATGTTGTGCCTGGCAACTGTCAAATTCAAAAGTGTAGATTGGGATATTTCGATTTATAGTCAAATTCACTGAGATATTTTATCGTAAAGCTGATTAATAAATGTTATGCCTAACAGGTGTCAAATTCAAAAGTGTAGATTGAGATATTTATAGTAAGGCTGATTAATAAATATGCCTGGCAACTGTCAAATTCAAAGTGTAAATTGGGATATTTATCGTAAGGCTGATTAATAAATGTTATTCTTGGAAGTTGTCAAATTCAAAAATGTAGATTGGGATATTTATCGTACGGCTGATTAATAAATGTTATGCCTGGCAACTGTCAAATTCAAAAGTGTAGATTGAGATATTTATCGTAAAGCTGATTAATAAATGTTATGCCTGGCAACTGTCAAATTCAAAAGTGTAGATTGAGATATTTATCGTTAGGCTGATTAATAAATGTTATGCCTGGCAGCTGTCAAATTCAAAAGTATAGATTGAGATATTTATCGAAAGGCTGATTAATAAATGTTGTGCCTGGCAACTGTCAAATTCAAAAGGGTAGTTTGGGATATTTATCGTAAGGCTGATTAATAAATGTTATGCCTAACAGGTATCAAATTCAAAAGTGTAGATTGAGATATGTATAGTAAGGCTGATTAATAAATGTTGTGCCTGGCAACTGTCAAATTCAAAAGTATAGATTGAGATATTTATCGTAAGGCTGATTAATAAATGTTATGCCTAACAGGTATCAAATTCAAAAGTGTAGTTTGGGATATTTATCATAAGGCTGAGTAAT
>SEYY01007905.1:45000-47500 GCA_009176605.1 Armadillidium nasatum
GTTCATTATCATCTCTTACTGCTACAATAATAATAATAATAATAATAATAATAATAATAATAATAATAATAAATTTAACAAAATACGTAAATTTATTCTAATAAATCTAATAAACTTTCATTTTTAATTTTTAATCATTTTTATTAAATGATATTAACTTCATTATTATTATTTATAGCAGTAGTCGTCCGTTATATATAAATGAATAAGAAAAAGAAATAAATAGAAATTAATTAATTTAAAAAAAAAAAAGCAAAAAGAAATCAAATAATCAAGCACTCAACTCCCAAATAAATCAATCGGACATTCATCAATCAATCAATCCAATCAATCAAGGAATGAGACACTTACCTTGAGTTCGGCCTTCAAGAGCTTTACATTACTCTGTTCCATATTGTAATCATGCGACGATACCAGGCTGCCTTGGGGTTGGGGGGAAGCCGAGGAGAATTGACGACCCCCACTGCCGCCAGTCCCTCCTCCTCCCCCACCTCCGCCTCCATCATTCACCGCCACGGAGGAGTTGGAACTCTTCTTATCATCACACTCGCTGTCACTCGTCAATCCAGCAGTAATCGAACCTACAACACGATCAATAACAAAAAAAAAAAAACCATCAGTATATATATAACAAACTTTATATACAAAAACGCAAAAGTAACACTAAAAACCTATATATATAAAACACAAATAGCCACCACCCTCTCTCTCATATATATATATATATATATATATATATATATATATATATATATATATATATATATATATATATATATATATATATATATATATATATATATATATATATATATATATATATATATATATATATATATATATATATATATATATATATATATATATATATATATATAATATTATAATATAATATATATATATATATATATATATATTATTATTATATATAATTAGTTTAAATACTTGTTTATAAATATTAGGAAAAAGTTACTTCACAAAATTTTTCATTAATTAATAAAAAAAAATATTTTTTACAGCAAAAAACACTCGTATCCCTATTCACTAATATATATATATATATATATATATATATATATATATATATATATATATATAGTATATATATATATATATATATATATATATATATATATATAATATATATATATATATATATATATATATATATATATATATATATATATATATATATATATATATAGAGGCGATACATAACATCTAACTACACCTACAGAGTCCTCTACACATACAATAACATCGTAACTATTATGGAACAAAATAAAACAAACAAACACACATACACACACACACACTAAATAATTAATTATTATTATATAGTGTTATTCCAGTCACTGAACTCAGCGCATATAATATAAAACACATCGAATAGGGAAGCGTGAAAGAGAAGGGAGTTTGGGGAAGGGGGTTGGGCGGAGAATAGGAGATTAATATATATATATATATATATATATATATATATATATATATATATATATATATATATATATATATATATATATATATATATATATATATATATATATATATATATATATATATATATATATATATATATATATAGATGTATGTGTGTTTGTGTATTATTGCTTGGGTGGATCGTTTGCACAAGATAAATTAGGGACCAACGAGATGAGACCAATATATATATATATATAATATATATATATATATATATATATATATATATATTATATATATATATATATATATATATATATATATATATATATATATATATATATATATATATATATATATATATATAAAATTTACTTAAATAATAATAATAATAATAATAATAATAATAATAATAATAATAATAATAATAATAATATGTAGAGTCCAAACTGCGAAATTTAGAAACTTTCCGCTATAATCTGGCACTATTTATAAATTTAAAGCAGCACCACTAACGCTATTTAAAGTTTGAGTGCTCTCCGGGAGAACTTTTAGCTACTTTTTTAAAGAGACTGGTTCTAGAAGGGTTATTTTTTTTTTTTTGGGCTACTTGCATCCGTGTTTGCAGTTTTATAGAGTTTTTACACTTTATTTATGTTTAAAAAAAAAAAAAAATAGAAACAATGTATAGCTGTAGTTATATTTAAAACAATTATTATTATTATTATTATATTCAATAATGGAACCTGCTCAATAAAGTTACTTTCTGGCTTTCACTTTCCTCTGACTTGGGTTACTGTCGCTCTAGATACGGTGTGTTTCGTTGTCCAACATAATTTCAGTGACCTGGTGCGGCGCTTATCCTGGTGCAAGCCGAACAGCAATGTACCCGCACCACCATCTTCTGTATTCTACAATTTCTAAATTTTATTCAGAAATGTACAATTACAGTTTAACAATGTTAAAGTAGAATACAATATTAATAATTTGTTAGCTGTACAGTGCTCTGAAAAGAGGCTTCTAAGGGGATACACATTGGTTTTCATTGAGTCCCAAAGTTTAGTCCATAAAGTTCTTC
>SEYY01007905.1:50000-55000 GCA_009176605.1 Armadillidium nasatum
AGTGAGTTCGTTGTTCGTATGTTGCAATTGTTTAATTTTTATTTTATTTTATTTTATTTTATTTCAATAGCTCTGGTATATATATCTTTTGTTACCCATTTTTAGCTCTCCCCAATTGTATTCCCCCTCAGTCTCCCAAATCATAAAAAGAGAAAACTATATATATATATATATATATATATATATATATATATATATATATATATATATATATATATATATATATATATATATATATATATATATATATATATATATATATATATATATATATATATATATAATATAGAGAGAGAGAGAGAGAGAGAGAGAGAGAGAGAGAGAGAGAGAGAGAGAGAGAGAGAGAGAGAGAGAGAGAGAGAGAGAGAGAGAGAGAGAGAGAGAGAGAGAGAGAGAGAGAGAGAGAGAGAGAAGAGAGAGAGAGAGAGAGAGAGAGAGAGAGAGAGAGAGAGAGAGAGAGAGAGAGAGAGAGAGAGAGAGAGAGAGAGAGAGAGAGAGAGAGAGAGAGAGAGAGAGAGAGAGAGAGAGAGAGAGAGAGAGAGAGAGAGAGAGAGAGAGAGAGACCTAAATTTAATGTGTGGCAAATTAAGACCTCATATTTACATTACATGAAAATAAATTTGTGGACTGCAAAGTTATATCCAAAAGTTGTGCAGACCTATCCGAAAATGTTCAATTTAACGTAATTAATTTTTCAATCCAATAGTTTGCACTATTTTGCAAAGTTTGTTATTCGCAACTGAAAAGTTTTTTTTTAATACAATAATTACCTTAATTTTGCACACAACAGTTTGAAATTAGAATTTGGTGGGTCAGAATTACGCTTACAATCGTTAATTAAAAATTATAAAATTTATTTAAGCATTAAGCTTTTCAATTATTATTAAATTTGTCTCTTATATATGTCCATATGCTTAATCAAATGTTAAAAAAGTATGTAAAGTGAAAGTGAAGTACCAATTTTTTAAAAAAATAGGCTTTTTCTTATATATATATATATATATATATATATATATATATATATATATATATATATATATATATATATATATATATATATATATATATATATATATATATATATATATATATATATATATATATATATATATATATACGCACAAGAAAAATACACAAATTTGGCTTAAATTTTATTTTATAAAAGGACAGAAAACTGTTTCAAATTTCTTTTTTAAAAAAAAATAAAAAATCGAAGATTCGATACTGAGGGCAAAATATCGATATATCGGCTTTAAAAATATAATCGATATTTTTTCGATATTATCGAAACAAAATATCAATATATATCGAAACTTTTTCGGCATCCCTATTAACGAGTCTTTTTCTCGGATTTCGGTAATCCCGGGATTCCGGGATAAAAAAAAAAAAGTTTTTTTTCCCGGGATCCCGGAATTTCCGGTATTACTGTAAGTGGAATCAAAACTGAAAAATATATCACTGAATCTACTTCTGAATTTGGTCATAAATAGTCCCGCAAACGAAAATTACCATTCAGCTTCTACACTTGTTGGTGGTATGGGTTCCAGAGTATCCATTTGTTATTTTATCACCAGTTGCCTCAAGGATTTACAACTCCTTGGATATATTCTTCGCAAGCGATTGACTTTCGGCTTCATGTTGAGGGTTTTTAGAAAACATTGTGTTTTTTTTTTTTTTTTTTTTTACGAGCATTAAGCTTCTGCTGTGTCTTTCGCTCTCAGTGTCACCCTCTTCCTCGGAGGAGTCGGAATGTGACGAATCAGATTGCGATGTTTCTCTCTCTCTCTCTCTCTCTCTCTCTCTCTCTCTCTCTCTCTCTCTCTCTCTCTCTCTCTCTCTCTCTCTCTCATAATACGCTTTTGCAGTTTTTATACATTTCAATAATCCAACCAAAACTTTTTTGTCCTCTCTCGTTTATCCTTTAAAATTAGTGCTTCCTCCAGTTTTCTCGAAGAGAGAGAGAATTTTCCTCAGAAACTCCCTCTACAGTAAGTCCGATTACGACGGGTTTCAACGCACACATAAGGTCATTAAGAACTGTATCCTCTGGTTCACATATTGGATAATTCATGTTACACTCAATCATTTAACTGTAAGAATAGTTCTAACATGGTTACCCAA
Organism: Armadillidium nasatum; assembly: GCA_009176605.1. Lineage (NCBI taxonomy): Eukaryota > Metazoa > Arthropoda > Malacostraca > Isopoda > Armadillidiidae > Armadillidium > Armadillidium nasatum. The sequence continues at coordinate 52,122 of SEYY01007905.1, forward strand.
CTCTTAAAACTAGTTTAAGAATCGAGCATTAGGCTTAAACTTCCTTGGTTGACTGAAGATTTAACACAATTCTGAAGAGTATCCTTTTTCAAGGAAGATTTTCAAAACATTCGCGCAATCGTTAGTAGTATATATGGCGCTTTCGACGGGTACCAGATTTAGCTACCTCGAAAAAAATCTGGCAACCTGTCCCTAACTGTCTTTTCTGCATTTGGGTGCCATCCTGCATTCTCAGGGACCTTCCAGACCATTTCTTTGTCGGTTCACGGACCCCCGGACCCCAGACTACTATCGTTCTAATTTTATTAATGATATTAGCTACGTTTAATTTACCGGAGAATAGGTCATCTCTGATACCACATTTTTGTTTCATACCAGAATCGATTTCGAAGCTTAGATCTGAATCATAATCCTCTTCTAAATCTTCCTATCTATCTTCAATTGTTTCTACCTCAATTACACCTGAATCATTCCGTCTCTTGTACACTCTAAAAACATGATCTTTCAATGGACGTTCATTTGAACGAACTTTGAGAGCACACCTGGTAAATGAACGCACATTAAAAATACTGTTTAGACTTAGATTTCGTATGATAGGAAAAATTAATAACATGCGCTAATTTTGAACGTACCTTGTACGATAATTGAACGTTCATGCTTTCAATGTGTGTTCATTTTTGAACGAAAAAAACAGTAGTTTTTTGCGTTCATTTTGATGGCACATTGACCATTTATTTTTTAGAGTGATATAGAACGTCGCATATTACAAGTATCTTCATAAGTCTGTGCTTACTATTCACAATCTATCAACTTCTAAATTTCACAATTACAGCCCCTCCAACTATAAATGATGCTCAATTGACAATTTAACCTCTCCAATAGCTTCTGTTTTACTTCTTCAACCATTTAGAAAGGTTCTTACCATTTTTTAAAGATCGTTCAATTTCTTTTATAATATTATTCTGTTTAATACACTAATTGCATAACCTTTTTTTAATCGAATAAAATAAATTTTACATAAGTCCATCTACATCTACAAGCTTTGCAATTTCTTCTTTCTCTTGTGCCTTTCATCCCCTGCAGAAGGTTTGAGGTTACAATCATTTGCCGACGTAGGCTTCACAATAGAATATTTATTTTTAAATGCAGAAACAAGCTACTTGTTGAAAATCGTCTACTTCTGAGTACTGCACCACAATGACCACACTCTGCTGCTTCATTATTACATTTAATGAAGCTAGTTCAGGGGGAATGTGAACGATTTCTCATTGCGCTTAGTTCCGAATGACTCATTCGTAAACGAGTACATTAGTGAAGTGCTCTTTTCACTGGCCCAGCCAGTTGTATCCGCCGTGGGCCCGTAAAACCCAAGGACCTTCCTCGAAAGATTCCACTGACAGGACGTAAGTCCTTCCTGCGGGATGAAGATTATTTAAGAAGATAACTTATTGCCAGACGAATGTTATTAATCTCTCTACCGTAACAAAAATATCAATACAACAAAATATATGGAAAGCAGGTTAATTGCACAAAGGTCTTTCTAAGACAAGACAGAGCTTCCCAACCTTTCTTTCCTTGTGGACACTCTGAGTCCTAATTTATGTATGTGGACCCCAAATACTCATATGTAATATTCCTTAAATATTTATTTGAAGGTTAATAAAAGCTAATCCAATGCAATATAAAAAAATCTAAAATTACAAATTTTGAAAATTTTAACTAATAAAAATTAATCATTTTTATTTGTAATGACAGAATTAGCAAAACTCTCTCTCTTTCTCTCTCTCTCTCTAATGCTATTAAATATGCTAATAGCCCCTACTAATAAGATTCTTGCGGCAGATGCATCGATATTAAATATCGATAATAATATCGATATTAAAATATTTTAGCTCCAATTTTGTGAGAGTCTGACGAAGATCATCACCCCTTTTTACTATAGCGAGTCGATTACGATTTTTTTTGTTTGACAACTGTGTTGCACGACTAAAGCCGTCTACCGTGGCTCAAACGGTAGAGTGGTTTACTCACCTGCTTCAGGGAGCCGGTTCGATCTCACTTAGGTATATTCAACCTAGAAAAGTTCCTCTCCTCGAATAGAGAAATGCCCGTGAGATATGAACTATATGACGGATTCTACAAGATAAAATAGTGGGATGACAATGACACATTTTAGCATTCTCTCATAAAAGTGGATATTTACATGTACAGTCGTGAACAGAAGTTCGTTCCTATTAAGCTGTAAATAAATAAATATATAAAATGGAGATCATCTCAGATTCAGCCAATCACAGTTCAATTAAGCACCTCTCAATGTTTTTATTTTCTTTTTATTCAAAATAGAGCTTTTATGAAATGATCTCCATTTTATATAAATATTTATTTCCAGCTTAATAGGAACGAACTTCTGTTCACGACTGTACTTTCCCTATTATTCATACTTCACGCTTTCCTTTCTTTTGAATAGACTTCGGACTGTTTCATCAGACTGCCCTCTGACTAACTGACTCTTTCTAGATTTGTCGCTGCTTAAATAATATTTCTTTCTTCGAGAATTTTCTATGAACAGATTTTTTTTTTTTTTTTTTTTTTTTGCGTCAACTAAAAAAAAAAAGGGTTCGAGAAAATTAATATTTCTTTTTCGAGAATTTTCTATGAACAGATTTTTTTTTTTTTTTTTTTTTTTTTTTGGCGTCAACTAAAAAAAAAAAGGGTTCGAGAAAATAAGAGTAACTTCTAACTCCGAATTTTAGGACTTTATATTATTATTTTATTTTATTATTTTTAGCTAACAAATTATTTTATTTCTAATATTTTATCATGGACCACTTAACTAATATTATGAACCCCCCACAAAAACATTTACCCCTTCAGGACCC
>SEYY01007905.1:62500-67500 GCA_009176605.1 Armadillidium nasatum
ACCTCCCACCCAACATTGCTAGATATTTGAATTCATCCACCTCCTCAAGTTTCCATCATCACACTTCTACACCCCCATTCCTCCCTCCACATCTCCTCATCCCCACCTCCAATCCTCATAACTTTATCTTTCCAAGAAAGATAAAAAACTTTTCTCTGCCCCAAGAAATGCGAAATAGATCAGGAGTTGCGGACCTCCCTTGCTTCTATTAACTGCAGTTATGCCTTTCAAATTAAAAAGATTAATAAAAGGAATCATCGATAGCTTCAAGCGCACAGACTCTACCGAAAGCCGATAAGTCCAGGCGATAGCAATAATTTCATATACAAAGAGCCTATATATAGATATATATATATATATATATATATATATATATATAATATATATATATATATATTATATATATATATATATATATATATATATATATATATATATATATATATATATATATATATATATATATATATATATATATATATCCAATGATGTGTGCGCGCGGGTTATCTCACAGGAAGATAATATGGATATTAACCTACGATAGAGCCAATGGCGTCTTCTCTCTCTCCTCAACAGACATTAGCCAAAACATTACACGAAGAAAACGACTTCCACAATGCTTCATTCAAACTGATACGAAGCATTATTATTATTATTATTATTATTATTATTATTATTATTATTATTATTATTATTATTAGCTTTACATTTAAATTTTATTTTTGAATATTTAGTTTTATATATATATATATATATATATATATATATATATATATATATATATATATATATATATATATATATATATATATATATATATATATATATATATATATATATATATATATATATATATATATATATATATATTATATATATATATATATATATATATATATATATATATATATATATATATATATATATATATATATATATATATATATATATATATATATATATATATATATATATATATATATATATATATATATATATATATATATATATATATATATATATATATTATATATATATATATATATATATATATATATATATATATATCCGTACATATTCACATGCATTTTTACAACTTTATAAGCATGTGAAGTTCAAAAAGTGAAAATAAAATTAAAAAGATTGGAAATAAAATATTAAACTTTTATTACATCAAATGCTGATGTTGAATTCCTATTATTATTATTATTATTATTATTATTATTATTATTATTATTATTAGTTATTATTACTTCTTCCTGCTATTAATATACCACAGAGTAGCTGTTCTCTTTAAAATGTATGAGTCTGTAATTAGCATCATATATCAGTGCGGAAGATCAATTTAGGCAAGAGCGCCCTCTGGCGTTTCCTTTTAAATGTTTTGCAAATTGACATTGCAATTCGAAATGAACATTTTTTTGATGCATTATTATTATTATTATTATTATTATATTATTATTAGAAACTTATTTTAGTCTTTCTAAGCAAATATTTTTCACATTATTATTATTATAAATAATAATAGTAGTAGTAGCGGCGTCTTCGGCAGGAGCACAATACATTTAAATTGACGTTCTCGCTCAATCACTCAATTTACACCGAGGCACCTGCTCCTCGGTTAAAATACCCGAAGGAGTTATGAACAACCAATTTGTTAATTCAACATACACCATTATTACTAGCTGCTATTATTATTATTATTATTATTATTTTTATTCGGTTTGAGTGAGCGAAGTAAATCCGAGGGAAAGTGTACCCAAATTTCAATGTTAATTAATTCCCTTTGAAAAGGATTTGCTACAGAGCTCTTCTCCCTTTTCAAATTCTCCCCCTCTTACCCCTTCCCCACGCCCCTCTCCCCACTCTCACTCCCTACCACGCCTCTCACACCCCTCCCCCCCCAAGCGCTTTGCTAAGGTCTTTTCTGACACATTTTGACCGAAATTGAATCAGATTGCCAAGGCTTGACAAGGCTCAGTTGTTTAAACAAAAAGGTCGTTATAAAAAAAAATAATAGAGAGTCATTTCAAGCCGCAATATTATTAGAGAACAGTGACTACTACGACTATATCAATGATATAATATTAAATAACTAAATTACGTCAAAAATAGGGGAAAAAATATATTTAAATACGGAAAGAAGGTTAACTACCCCGACAGAAATATAACAAGTAAATTACAAAGAAAATCACTATTATAGCTTTCCCAATGAGTACTCCCAAAATGGTACCTCGGAACAAACGTCACACAAGAGCAAAGAGAAAACAACACTAGAGAAATATAATAAACTATTAAACCAAGTCGACATGACGCACCAAAGCAGGGATCGACATTCGGTCAAACGTCGAATAATACCGAATGCTTTGTATTTAATAAAACAAAATCGACAAATTGCTAAAAAAAAAAAAAAAAAAAAAAAAAAAAAAAAAAAAAAAAAAACTTCCAAAGATCCCATCTGACATCAAAGGAAGTAATAATATTGGAATTACTGACATCAACATACACACACACACTCACCACACTCACGTACACACTCGCACACACAATCCGAACAGAAACGTCAAATATTATTTTTAAACATAAAATAAAACTTTTCAAAAAAACTACAAATGAATAAGTCCAAAGAGAAGAAAAGACTACACAAACACACAAAAAAGAAGGGTCACTAAAAAAAAAGAGGGGACACTGAAAAAGAGGGGGAAAAAGAAAGAAAAAAAAACACTAAAAAAGTAAAACAAATAGAAATTGAAAAGTATAAAAAAAAGAAAGAAAGAAAGAAAAAAAAAACACTGAAAAAGTAAAACAAATAGAAATTGAAAAGTAAAAAAAAAAGAAAGAAAGAAAGAAACGGACTTGTTCAACGTTTCCCTCGCACGTCCCACACGTCATTCGGTCGATAATGGTCGCAGCAGCAGCAGCAGCAAGATAAAATCTTATATTCAAACCCCAAGGGATCATCGGTAGTCTCCCCCCCCTCAACCCCCACCTTTCCTCATAATTCCCTCAAAAATACAGTACAAAGTATTCTCCAAACCCCACCCCCAACCTCATCTCCAATCACCGGAATACAGGTAAGTCCAGACATTATATATATATATATATATATATATATATATATATATATATATATATATATATATATATATATATATATATATATATATATATATATATATATATATATATATATATATATATATATATATGGAGCACCATCGCAAACGAATCGACATTCGGTCAAACGTCGATAATACCGAATGTCCTATATATATATATATATATATATATATATATATAATATATATATATATATATATATATATATATATATATATATATATATATATATATATATATATATTATATATATAAGGATTTTCTGAATCAATAACGAAGATGATTCCAAGCTCGAAAGCTAAGCAAGCTATTCCCAAACTTTTATTATTACAACTCTCTATATAAAGACAACTCTATAGTAAAAATAAATAAATAAATAAATAAAAATAAAAAATAAAACACAATTTTTTTTTTTTACTCAGCGAAGGAGTTGTAAAGTTGTCGAAAAAGGATTTCAGAATTCGAGCGAGGACAAATTTCACAAATTATTTTAGGCTCAACAGGAATAAAAAAAAAAATAGACCTTAATATCGTTACTTTTAACAAGAATTAACTTCTGTCACAAAAGGGTCTCTCTCTCTCTCTCTCTCTCTCTCTCTCTCTCTCTCTCTCTCTCTCTCTCTCTTTCTCTTGTGTTCTCTCCCTCTTATCTCATTCTTTTTTTTCTCCCTCCCTCTCTTCTTACCTCCTTTTTTTCTCTCTCTCCTGTTTTATCTCTTCTCTCTTTTTTCTCTCTCTCATCCCTCTCTCTCTCTCTCTCTCTCTCTCTCTTCTTTTTTTTTCTCCTCTCTCTTTCTCTTCTTATAAACACAATCATGGTTACTTTTACCAATTAAAAGTTAAAGCCTTGAACAACTCGAAACTTCGAACGTCAATTTTTCTTTACTAACATTTTCATATTCATTCGCACAAGAAATTTTTATTATTATTATTTCTAAAATCTACCTAGCAACAACAACAACAAAAACAACAAGTTATGCTGTTGAACGAAGAAAAACCCAAACAATAATTGCAATCTTTCACTTTTTATTATTATTATTATTATTATTATTATTATTATTACCTAGAGAAAAACTATCTTGAAGTCATCACACAAAAAATAACAACTTCGATATATATATATATATATATATATATATATATATATATATATATATATATATATATATATATATATATATATATATATATATATATATATATATATATATATATATATATATAAACAAAACGTAGCTGGCAAATACAAACGTCATTTTGTATAACATGCAATCTACAACAATATTCCCTCGAGAAATCTGGCACAGAAACTTAGAAAAGCCTTTCCATGCTCTTGTAAGTGTATAATAATAATAATAATAATAATAATAATAATAATAATAATAATAATAATAATAATAAAATGAAAAGGACTTTAATCTACTTTAAAAAGAAAATCAAATTTAGAAATTGGAACTTCAAAAGATTCCTCCGTCCAAAATCTGCAAAAAGCAAATTGAATCAACGAGTTCGAATAAACAAACAAACAAAAAATAAAATAAATACACATTTTTAAGTAAATAAAATAAAATAAATACGTAAAAAAAAGGCTGAACGTGAATTACTTTTCGAGCTTCACTCTCCTTATTTGGAAAATTTATTGCATTAACAAAAAAAAAAAAAAATCTGATTACGGTCTTATTTATGGAAGTAGATACAGAAAACATGCATGAATAATACATTGTAAATACACACACACAACACACAAATACACCACGCACCTACCACAAACGAATTCGAATAAAACTCTCCAACGAAAATACAACGAATTCATTCAATCAGATCTTAATAACGGGAAGTAAAAGTGAAACGGGAAATACGGTTTGAATTCCCAGAAAGGA
>SEYY01007906.1:0-21294 GCA_009176605.1 Armadillidium nasatum
TGCAAAAAAATTTCCTTTTTTTTTTTTTATTAAAGAAAATATTCAGAAAGAATTACCAACAGTCATAAAATTAAAAAATGTATCCTATATGAAAATAGTAAATTTGTGGAGGATAAAATTAAGATTTGATTATTTAGGCTCAAGAACTAAATTCAAAATCAAGACCATGATTGAGAATTTTTCCATGTGTCAAACTTATTTAAATACAACTATCCTTTAATCTTTTAAATTTAAATACCCTGCAATAATAGGATTTATTTATTTATTTTTTTTTTTTTTAGAAAAAAGGATATATATATATATATATATATATATATATATATATATATATATATATATATATATATATATATATATATATATATATATATATATATATATATATATATATATATATATATATATATATCTTTTTAAGAATAAAAAATAAAAAATAATGTACAATATATATGGACAAAATTCTTTATATAAAAACACCTTTAAAAAGCATAGGCATTAATGGTGGGGAATAAATTGATTATATAAAACATAGAAAGATATCTTACTTAAAAAAAACTGTCAATATATTTCAAGGAGTAGGAGATTACATTATTAAAGTACCTATTGCACTACAATCAGTATTTTAGTGATGGTTTGAGAATGGTTATGTAAAATGATTGTAAAATACGTAAATCTAATGAGTGGTTGGTTTGTTCTATTCTTTTGAACTTGGATGGGTTTAACTGGTGTTGATGTTTTCCGGTGTGTTCTCTGATGTTAGAATGGGAAGGATTAGTTAAATTTTTTCCAGTACGCGATGATACTCCCCTATGTTCGCTGGTACGCACGTGGAATTGGCGCAAGGTGTTACCAACGTAGATGGCTGAGCAGTCATCACAGTATGTATTTATATACGACCAGTAAGTGCAGGGAGTCTGGTAATCTGTTTTTATGGTTTAATATGGAGCTGACTTTTTATTATTTAATATATATATATATATATATATATATATATATATATATATATATATATATATATATATATATATATATATATATATATATATATATATATATATATATATATATATATATATATATATATATATAAATAGGTTGTACTCTTTAACAATAACTAGTTATCACCAGAATTATTGTTATTATTAAAGGAATTTTTTTCGCAGAAATTTATGAATCTGAAAAATGTTTCATCGTTGTTAAATAAAGTAAGAGGAAAATGTTCTTCTGAAGTTCATTTCGAATCTGAGGAAGAGGAGTTCTTCGCCAAACTTGTGACGTCAGAGTTTCCTCAGGTGCTCCTCAAAAGGCTGGAGTTATGAGGAACTTAAGGTATTTAATATTTTCCACTTTATATTATTATATAAATTTGATATTTTTTTATTATTTATATATATATATATATATATATATATATATATATATATATATATATATATATATATATATATATATATATATATATATATATATATATATATATATATATATATATATATATATATATATATATATATATATATATATATATATATATATATATATATATATATATATACCTGAAATGGGGAGTTAGATACATGAATCGAAAGGTTTTAATTCCGTGAGCACGAAATTAAGTTTAGATTATAACGTGTCAAATGACCTTTATGAAGAGTTTTAGGCAAGAGAAAAATGTATGCAGTACAACTCTCAATCATTTAAGATGAACCTTTTTAATAAAAAAAAATGGATCATAGCCACAAAAGTGGACAATAACCCCCATAAAGTCATTCATTCTCTTACGTCTCTTGAATGGAACCCAATAGCTAGTTCAAATTTTAGCAGTAAAATTTGCTGCATATATATATATATATATATATATATATATATATATATATATATATATATATATATATATATATATATATATATATATATATATATATATATATATATATATATATATATATATATATATATATATATATATATATATATATATATATATGACGTGTGAGGGGTGGTGGGTCTCGTGACGAAAAGAGGTCATGGAGCTCAAAAGATTGAAAACCTCTGTTGTAGCATATCACTGTTTATTCTTAGGTCAAAAGTCAATACTTGAGCAAAGTATTCAATTTGACCGAATATAATTATTATAGAGTTTATTCCTTAGCTTCTAATCAATACTAGTTTACAATTCCTACGATTTTATCTCTAATTCTAGCTTCAAGCATCGCCCTAACACTGATTTTGTTGTTAATAACTATACCCAATTTCTGGCTTTTTCTTTTTAATCATAATCAGTCATTTGATATTTATGTCATAAATAAAATCGTTATTTGTGTTAATGCAAAGTACCTTACATTTTATTAACTAAAGTTCATTTGTCATTTATCATTCAAACTCAAAAATTTGTCCAAGTCACGCTGAACTTATAAATCCTCCTGATTCCCCACAGAGGTAGTCAACTTTAAATCATCAGCAGACTTAGTATTAGTATTTAGTAAGCTGATTTATAATACCCCATCTAAATAATTTACTTAGCTCAAAAACTTGAAAAGCACCCTTTTTTTTCTCTCTCTCTCTCTCTCTTTGTTAGCTCCGATGATGATTTAAGGCTTTTAATTTAACTGCTTCTCATTGTCGTTTGTTATCCACCCAGTTTTTATCAATTTATATACCTTTCCACAATATGTTAAATTTGTGGCATGAACATGACAAACTCTTCTGTATTTAGGAAAAACTTATACTTGATATTAACAAATCTTAAGCCTTTTGCTTATTTAAATGTGATAGCAAAATATGTCATAAGAAATCGGTCATCATCATCAGCAAAATTATTAGGTGTTATCTTTGGTTGAAACAAACTTTATGTAATGTATCAAGTTTTTAAAAAAAAGAAATTGTTCTACATAGATTGTGCATTCTTAAAGATAAAAGACTTAGCTCCAGGACGTTTTAATATGTTAGTTACATAGTTTTATTTATTCCTGTTTACTCAAATATATTGGTATTGAAGTGTGCACTCAAATGCTTGTTACAAACTTGTTAATTGTACACAAAAAGATTGTTATTATAAGAATATACTGTGAATGTACTTGTACCTTAATTGTACACAAAAAGATTGTTATTATAAGAATATACTGTGAATGTACATTAGTACTTTTTAAAAACTTATTATTATTGCTGAGACCTAATATTTACAATCTTATATTAATTAACCACAAAATTAGAGTGTTAAATGAAGCTGCTGACAGTTTTACTATATATCTCATTCTCTTAGGATTAATACCCTCTTAATTTTAAAGTACCTTAATTATTATTATTATTATTTTATGATACATTCATCTCCCCAGAAAATTTTAGCTCCATATTTTTCATTACTTATGTTTGTTAAATATTTTTCTGGTTATTATTATTATTAATGATTTTTGTAATATTTCTGACCTTATAATTTTGATGATCTTTGTGATACTTGTGAGGACAGCAAAGCTTGTAAATTGTTGTTCGTTCTAACTTTGGCTTCGAAACATTTATTATTTTTTTATTGTGAAATTTATTAAGTATAAGGAAAAAATAGAATACTTTGGTACTAACTCATCTATATTCATTTATAATTCGTAGTAAGGAAAATCTTATTTTGCTTTGGCTGACTGAACCTAAAAACTCTGCTGCTCACCAGCTCCATCTAAAGCAAACACCTTTTAAGTTCAAGACCCTCATATTTGTTTCTAAAAGTTTTTGATCTACTACCAACAAATATTTTGACAAGAAATTTGAAATTTTTTTTTTTAAAAAACTAATTTAAAACAAGGTTTTTATTATTATAATTTATTTTTATTCTGTTTTTACAGAGACTCATTAGCGATGCTTCTCAAGGAGAAAACATTTCCAAAAATAGTAGACCTCAAAGGGCGGTAAGACTTAGGCAAAGGATTAATAAGAGTTTCAGTTGCAAATATTGTGATTTTAATTTTAACAGTAAAGATGAGCTTAAAACTCATTTAAAGACTCATAGCAAAATATTTAAATGTGACTTTTGCCCTCTTGAAAGTAAATTCGAGTTTAACATGAAAAGGCATATGCTAAATCATAACAATTTTAAACTATTTAAATGTTGTGAGTGTAATTATGGATGTAATAATAAAGACGCTTTAATATCACACATGATTGTACACGAAGACAAAAAGTTTACATGCCACTTGTGCAACGGTAAATATAAGACCAAACGGAGCTTAAAACTTCACATGGCAATACATGAAAATTTAAAATTATTTAAATGTTCACAGTGTAGCTTCAGATGTAATGATAAAAATAACCTGAGGAGGCACGAGTCTAGCCACGGAAATGTAAAATTATTTAAATGTACAGAATGCAGTTATGAAACTAATTATAAAACGCCATTTAAAAAGACATTTGGTGAATCACGAAAATCTAAAGTTATTTAAATGTTCTGAGTGCTCCTATGAATCTAATTATAAAGTAAATTTAGATAAACACGTGCTTAATCACAAAAATATAAAATTATTCTGTTGTTCTGAGTGCAGTTATGGATCCAATCGCAAAGGTAACTTACAACAACACATTCTGTATAATCATTCAAATTTATTATGTAAATGTTAGTGTGTGTGCAGCTATGAATGCAATTTTAAGGGAGATTTTTATAAACACCAAGCATGAAAATAAGGTAGAGGAAGGAAGAAAGGTTCACTGATTTAAAAAAAATGTATGATGGAGTATTTAGTTTTGCAAAGGAAAGGAAAAAGAAAGAAAGATAAAAGTGTGAACTTTGACTATAAACTAGGCAGTGAATGAATTAGTTCAATATATTAAAGAGAAACGAAAATTGAACATTATAAAAAGAAAAAATATAAAATAAACTTGAGAAGCATGTAATGGAAAAAGTAACAAAATTATTATTAAGTATTTAATAGATGAAAAACTCTGATGATATGTATGACAGAGATGAGAAGAAACAGAAGAGCTTCAAACTGTGAAAATTGCTTACTCGCTAATCAATTTAAAGGGTATTTGAAGAAGTTAAAGAAAAGAACCAATATGAATACAAAGAGCCTTGTTCTCAAACCCATTTGGTTCATAAACATTGATGAAGAGTATGTTTTTGTCAGATGTTAAGCCTGGAAAAAGTCAACAAAAAAAAAGTTATATTTTTGTTGGAAATGGATCTCTACGCTGATATACACAGTAATTCGTAAACTCATCCTCAGACTTTCCAACAAATTCGGATTCCTCTCACACAAAGACTAATTATCAGCCACAATAACCAATGGATTGTAGTGATGAACATCATGTCCTTATTTTGGCAACCCAACATTAGCGGTTGGTACAGATTCAACTAAGTTTTTTGCTTTCCTTTATTTATCCTAGAAACAAGCGTAGTCTTCTACTACTTTCCCGCCACGTTGATCTGGTTCGTTACTCGTCGTTTTGTTCATACTAATAGGTTTTCTCATCAATCCAGTATTTTCTGAATGAATCATTGAAGCTTTATAGCTCACCGAACAAGCAGCTTCCTATACCTGGTTGTTATTATTATATAGTAACACATTATACTGAGGTTTCAACGGAGGCTAGAGTAGCCACAGACAATTCCATCAGCTGAGCTGCACAGTTACCATACTTTGGCATACATTTCAACCTCAGCTCAGTTGCTACAGATTGGGTTCTGATTTCTACTTCATAATTGTCATTTGTTAATAAGTTTTCCTGTTTCATGAATAAAGAAACTAGAATCCCAGTCATGTTTAATTCAGTGACCTTCCCGAACACCACAACTAAAGGCTATAGTGTACCTATTTACATACTACTGATAACACCGCACAAAACATTTTGATAAACGAAAATGTAGTGAGTAAATGGTATTACTTAGTAATTTTTCAGCATATATGATCAAGAAAGACTGAAAAGATAGATTAATAAACATGTGGAATATATGGTTCTAATACCGATTGTATTTGAAGTGGCTGGAATAATAGATATATTACTAGACTACGTAGAAGAACTACCACTTCACTAAAACAACACTAAAGTAAATCATGATTTTAAAAAAAAAAAGCCTAAATTTCCAGTGTTTTGATCTAGAGTTTCCCTATGTGCCACCCGTTATACAGTTGTGGGTGTTAATGTAAAGATGATTTTACTTACGCTTGCAGAGACATTTTTTTTTTAAATTTAGTCATTACAATGTTCTGTAACAGAAGGATTATTAATTATAGGTATAGAAGGAAGAAAGAAAGTGTAATAGTAACACGTTTTGTAAGACTAATAATCTCCCTTATAGGTGCAATTATACGAAGCACACACACACCATTTCCTTTTGAAGGATTAATTTTTTAAAAATCTTTTAGTAATCATATTTTTTCATGAAAAAGTTTGAATATATATATATATATATATATATATATATATATATATATATATATATATATATATATATATATATATATATATATATATATATATATATATATATATATATATATATATATATATATATATATATATATATATATATATGAGTGAGGGTGTATGTATGTATTCAAGAATTATGCTTTATTCATATAAATTTTTTTACTTCCGAATCTGATAAAAAGTGTCAATTTGCTGTAATATTTTAGAGGTATTACGTCCAAGTTTTATATGTTGAAAACATTTTTATCTTCTCAATTTGTTTTTATATGTTAAATAAAAGTTCTTCAATAGTTTAGCTTTATTTTACCTGAATAAAAATTTTTATTTGATATTAAAAAAAAAATAATTTTTTTTTTTTTTTTTTTTTTTTTTTTTTTTTTTTTTTTTTTTTTTTTTTTTTTTTTTTTTTTTTTTTTTTTTTTTTTTTTTTTAATTTGTTAAGTAAATGCAGAGATTTTTGTTTAAAAAAAAAAAAAATTTTTTTTTTTACTTTTAAACGAATTCAAAATATTTTCCTGAAATCACTTGTCGTAAAGAATAATTGAAAAACATCTCATCCTTCTTACGTTTATTTATTATGTTTAATAAACAACCTTTGATCTGACTTGGTTGGTAGTTCTTCTTTTTTACAATAGAATTTAAAGGGCTTTTTTTATTCATATATTGACGTATTATAGGTATAGAAGGCAAGCAATTTTTATCAATATATTCTTTAAATGTTTTAATAATTAAATCTCTTTCCTCTAAGTTGAAGGTTTTACGCCCTTTAATACCAATAACGTCTGAAACTTCCATCCTGCTACGTCTTGCTTCTACAGATAAATTCTCCATATTCACCCAAGATAGTTCAGAGGATTCATCTTCAGGTATATTTGAAGAAATGTCTTTAGATATTTTAGAAGATGTATCATCAGAAGCATTTTGAGATATTCCTGAGGAAATATCTTTAGATGAAGCTGGAGAATCTTTCATTTTTTTCAGGCCCTTTTGTGAACCATCCCCATTGACACTGCACAGAGTTTGGTAAGTGAGACTGTCAGTAGAAAGGTTGTGTTTCCTTTTCAAGTGATAGTCAAGACGTTTAAATTTTCCCTTTTCCTCGCATCCTTTTAATGGACAGGATTTTCCATGTGAAACATTTTCAGTATTTTTGTTTGATTGAGAACAAATATTGGCAACACTACAATTTGAATTTACTTTGATCTTCTTGGGGCAAATTGGACAGTTTTTGCAGAGCCTTTCTCTTCCAACTTCTCTCCTCATAGTGACAATATTACCTGATAGAAATTGGAATATTATTAAATTCTTACAATGCAGTGAAATAAAATATTTAATCTTTTAAGAAACCTTAAAAGCAATTTAAAAATCAAATCTTAATAAAAAAATTAAAAAAAAATTCATTAAATAAGACTTGCGCCATATAAACAGAATTTTTTGTAGATAAAAATAGTTCTATAATAATAATTAATCTTGCAAAGAGGAATAAAAAAATGAGGATTAACATTTACTTTTAATGAAGTATTTACCTTTTAAATCAAAATTTTAAATGTTATTTCTTGAAATTCATCATATGTTATTAAAGATTTCTGCAATCTCTACATTTAATCTCAAATTCATCCTTTACATTTCCTTTCATTCAAGAGGTTATATTTAAAAATGGAACTTACATACAAGAAATATTTAAAAATTAGTAAGGAAACGTAACATTGAGGCATTTTAATTAATTATACCTTCATTGTTTCCTTTGTTCATAAAATATGGGTAACTAAACTAAATTGTGTTTTGTCTAATTCTAAAATTTATATCTATTAAGTTTTTAAACAGCTTCTTGATTCTTATTATTAAAACTTGAACTTGAATAAAATAATAGTTCTTGATTTTAAATATAAGGTCATAAACTTAATAAAATTAGAAGAAAAAAAAACGTAACTTCCTATTATATTTTTCTCAGGGATAGATAGAGTTTAGAGATCACTCCTTTTATTTCGTAGAGTATTTCAAAGCAATACTAGTAAGGAATAAAAGTTTTTTGTTTTTTTTTTAATATAAATTTGGCTTTCCATTCGATGTATTGTCAAAAAAAATTTAATAATAAATATTTCTAAATCTAAAAAAAAAAAAAACCTTAAACTATTCTCAGTTCAAAAAGAACTTCATTCTAGAATAAATTATCCATCTTGGTCAAAATATGAAATAATCACTCAAATAAAGATCTTCAAGTAGAAGAGTAGAGGGAAGGATAGAGGTTTCACTAGTTCCTAAAGGATGGGGTAAAAAAAAAAAGAGAAGATGGAGGTGGCGGTGTAGAGGATGGAGAAATTATAGTTGCAAATGAAGAGGAGGAGGGAAGATGAGGAAGAAGCAGGAGTTTAGTGTTTTAAGGAAACCTGCATGGAGATTTAAATGTGAATTATGGTCTATGTATAAGGCAGTATTTTTGAGAGTGGGGAATAACTAGAACTTCAGCAAATGGTCTTTGGTGTTTATTCTTTAATACATAATGAAGACAGTTACCTATCATAGCAAATTTGGTTAAGTCTAAATCTTTAGGGATTTTCTCTATATTTTTCTTTTCAAAATAATTTATTATCTCTCTCCAATTTTGATTGTTTAACTGTTCTTTTCTAACCTTCTCGGCACTCAACACTTTTGATGGATCTATTTCTACTAAACTACTAATGGCTTGTACACTCATACTCTATGCGTCAGGGATTAAGTTCCTTCCCAGCTTTAAATCTAATATCAAAATTGAATTCAGTTAAGAGAAGAGCCCACCTAGCGATTCTTGGTGTTGCGGGTTTGAATTTAAATAAATATCTTAGATTGATGGTTTGAAATTAGTTAACTTATGCTCATAAAGGTAATAATTAAAATGTTTAATGGACTTTACTATAGCTAAGGCTTCTCTCTCAGTGACACTATATCTTTGTTCTTGAGGTGAAAGTTTTCTGGAAAAAATAGGCAATGAGTCTATCTACACCATCAATTTCATGTGTCAAAACTGAACCAATAGCCTCGTCTGACGAGTCTGTATAAAGTTTGAAATGTTCTTTAAAATCTGGATAAATAAGAATAGGGAAAGTTGTTAACAATTATTTTAATTTATTAAAACCATTATTTTCCAGTTCTGACCAAATAAATTTGGCATACATTTTCCTCAAGTTCGTTAAAGGAGCGCATATCTCTGAGAAATTTTGAATAAATTTCCTTTAGTAACTAACCATACCTAGAAATCGTCTAACATCTTTTACATTGATGGGCGTCTTATAATCCTTCATCCCTTATACTGTTATGGGATCTATTTGTATTCCCCTTTTTAGAGATTATATATCAAAGATATTTCACAGATTCCTGAGAAAATTTACACTTCTTTAATTGATAATTTTTGCCCTGACTCCTTTTAAATTTTTAAGATTTGTTCTAAATAATCCATGTGTTCGTCAAAAGTGGAACTATATAAAATTAAGTCGTCCATATATATATATATATATATATATATATATATATATATATATATATATATATATATATATATATATATATATATATATATATATATATATATATATATATATATATATATATATTATATATATATATATGGCAAAATATCCTTAATACCTCTGAGAATAGTACAGAAAGAGTCCGTGTGCTGAAAATTTATGTTATCTGGGCCTATAAAGCTGGTTTTATACTTCTCCTTTTCATCTATCATAATTTGATTAAATCCTTTCAGATTATACAATACTGTTAAGTATTTGGAACTATTCATGGAAGAAAGTATTTCGTCTATCCTTGGCATAGCAATAACTTCTAATTCTGTTACCTTGTTTAATGCTCTAGCATCGAAAATGATCTTGTAGCTCTGGTCAGACTTTTTAATCAATAGAACTGGGCAATTCTATGACCGGGTAGACCTTTCTATCAATCCTAGTTCTAACATTTTCTATACGTGCTCCTGCATAGTCTCTTTTGTTGCTTGAAACCAGTAAGCATTAATTTCCATAATTATATTAAGAAGCCATTGTTAAAAGCCGATCCGAAGTAAGACGCTTACCATATCATGTTTTTCAATTTTCTTTTTAATAAAAGTTGTGTTATTAAATATTTTATTTCCATCCTTCCGCAGTGTTAATTTTTGAAGTACTTAAAGTAAATTAGAAGTTTATAAGTGGTGACAGTATCGGCACCAAATAGTTATATATATATATATATATATATATATATATATATATATATATATATATATATATATATATATATATATATATATATATATATATATATATATATATATATATATATATATATATTTTTTTTTTTATTAAAAAGTTCAAATCTCACGGGCATTGCCCTATTCGAAGAGAAAACGTTTCTAGGTAGCATATACCTAGGATCCCAAATGGGATTGAACCGGCGCCCTCAAGCACATGAGTCAATCATAAATTTAAAAAAAAAAAAAAAAAAAAACATTTATTTCATAAGAAGCAATCTCCTAAAATTTAAAACACTAATACTGCAAAATATTTTTAAAAAATTCACAACCAAATTTAGTAAAATTTAAACCCTTACAACAAGAGAAGTGATGTGCACTGGCAAAGAAGTTGAAGCACCAAATTTTTGTAATTAACATTTTTTAATATTTAAAATCAATTTATATTAGATGGTGCTAATCATAAAAAGATAAAACAAAATAGTGACAGGTGTGTTTAAAGGCATTTAGCTACTACTCTTAAGATGCATCGTAGCAATGAAGTTCTCCTCAACGTGCAAGGGTCAAGTTTCGAAACTTCTTCACTGAAGCAATGTTAAAAATTTCTATTAGAAACCATGTCTTCTGGCATAACCACTTATTATTAACTACTACAAAAATAGTTGTTTGGTATATATATATATATATATATATATATATATATATATATATATATATATATATATATATATATATATATATATATATATATATATATATATATATTATATTTCGGTGCCGCAAGCTGGTCGGAATTGCGGTCGTACTTCTTTGATTTCCCGTGGAATGATTTTTGCTTCCTTGGGAGGGGTCCCTCGGAGTGTGCAAAACGCATTATTGAGGTAATTCTCTCTGGCATGGTGGCGTACATTCCATATTCTTTCCCTTCTACTAAACCTAACAAACCTTGGTTTAACTCTGCTTGTTCTCGCGCTATCCGCCGCAGGAATATTACCTTCAGGGATTACCATCGTCTTCAAACTTCAGAAACTCATGCTACTTATATTTCATCCCGGAATCGTGAAAAATCTATCCTTCATAACACTAAAAACTCTTTTCTCCGTAGAAAATGCAATAATCTTTCTGGTTCCTCTTCCTCACGCTCTTTCTGGCATTTTGCAAAAAATGTCAACTCTAACTTTGCTTCTTCCTCTTTCGCTCCTTTAGTATCTTAGGACGGCACAACTACTGTTTTACCTTCTTCTAAAGATGAACTTTTTGTTCAAACTTTTGCCTCTAACTCTACCTTAGACGATTCCGGGGCTATTCGTTACCATCTATTATCTCCAACTCATTTATGCCTAAAATTTGAATTTCTTCTAAAGATGTCACTTCTGCTCCCTCTAAGCATAATACTAAGAAGGCGTATGGTCCCGATGGTATTCCTCCTGTGGTTCTCAAAACTTGCGCTTCTGAGCTTGCACTCTGCCTTGGTAAACTATTTCGTCTTTGTCTCTCTACTTCAACCTTCCCTTCTTGTTGCAAACGTGCGCTCATTCAGAATGTGCCGAAGAAGGGGGACCCCTCTCAACCCTCTAACTACCGTCCAATTTCTTTGACCTCCGTTCTTTCTAAAGTTTTTGAATCTATCCTTAACAGGAAGATTTGGAAAAATCTCAATTCTTCTAATCTTATCTCTGATCGTCAGTATGGTTTTCGCCAGAAACGCTCTACTGGTGATCTTCTCTCTGACTTTTGGTCCTCCGCTCTTCGGCATTTCGATGAATCCTTTGCTATGGCGCTGGACATTTCGAAAGCCTTCGATAGAGTCTGGCACAAAGCTTTGATTTCTAAACTTCCCTCTTTCGGTATCTATCCTTCTCTATGTGATCTTCTCACTAATTTCCTTTCCGGTTGTTCTATAGCAGATGTTGTAGACGGCCACCGTTCTTCCTTTAAATCTATTAATAGTGGTGTTCCTCAGGGTTCTGTCCTATCTCCAACACTTTTTCTGCTTTTCATTAATGACCTTCTCTCTATTACCTCATCTCCTATCAACTCCTATGCTGATGACTCCACCCTTCATTACTCCTTTCAGTTTGAAAAAAGTCCCACTCAACAGCAGTTGATAAACTCGATAAAGGAAGCCTTGGAGCAACTAACTTCTGATCTTTCACGTATTTCAAATTGGGGCAGAGAAAACATGGTTGTTTTCAATGCCTCAAAAACTCAATTCCACCATCTCTCCACTCGACACAATCTTCCACACAACTATAATGTCTTCTTCAAAAACACACAACCTTCATCTGTTCTTAATATTCTTGGCGTATCCTTCTTCGTGATCTTTCTTGGAAAGATCACATTACCTCTCTTTCTAAACAAGCACCTAAGAGGTTGGGTGTTCTGAGGCGCCTTAGGGATTTTTTTTTACGACATAATAGTTGCTTGCTCTTTATAGGGGTGTTGTTCCCCCCTGTATGGAGTACGCCTCAAGTCTGGGGTGGTTCCACTCATACAGCTCTTCTTGAGAAGGTGGAGTCTAGGGCTTTTCGTCTCATCAACTCTCCTGCTCTTACTAACTCTTCAATCTCTTTCTGCTCGTCGAATTGTTGCGTCACTCTCTTTTTACTATCATTATTACAACGGACACTGCTCTTCTGAACTCTCTCGTTGCATTCCTCCTCCATTGGGAAGAGGTCGTGCGACGTGCCTTTATACACAGTCTCATCCTTTCTCTGTCAAACTCTACGACCCCAGACTTAACCGCTATGCTCAATGTTACATATACCCTACTGGTAAAATCTGGAATACACTCCTTTTATCTGTTTTCCCAACTTCCTTTGACTTGCATACTTTCAAACGCCGTGTATCTGGACATGTCGGTCACCTTTGACCAGGATAGAATTTCCCCAACTCCGGTGGAATTTGGTGAGCCTCCGGCCTTTGCCCACAGGAGGATATATATATATATATATATATATATATATATATATATATATATATATATATATATATATATATATATATATATATATATATATATATATATTTATATTTATTTATTATTATTATTATTATTATTAATAAAGCATGCCCACTATTTATTGTCCTACAAGCATAGCATAATCCTTCCACTTCTGCCCATCATTTAATAATTAATTTTAATGTATAAAAAGAAATCTAACTTTTAAGAAATAAATTAATTCATTCATAATGAGAAACGTCATCAACCATTTAACAATTCCTAAATCCCACAATTATTTTATTAATGGCCTCAAATAATAAGTAAGCTTTTTCGTTTAAGAAAAAAAAAATACCCTCCTGGTGAAAATGACCTTCTGCTGAAAAGAGACACTATTCAGAAAGACAAAAAAAAAAATATATAAATAGTTTTCTTTTTAAAAAAAAAAAAAAATTTTATATATATATATATATATTATATATATATATATATATATATATATATATATATATATATATATATATATATATATATATATATATAACGTACTCGATTTTGCATAGGAAGAATCTTTTTTATCTTGAGAAGTTGCCATTTTGTTTTTAGTTAGACCCGAGTCCAAATCAAGCGTTGCAATTCCCACTGAATCTTCAAATTCAGAATTACAAGTCGAATCTGAAATATATAAACAAATATTTCTGATTCGGGTTCTGAACCATTGCTTGATGTAAATATACAACTTGTTTACTTAATAATTGTAATCCTCGAAATTTACAACAAACATTTAATACAAAATTTATTATCCTTAAAAAAAAAAAAAAAAAAAAAAAAAAAAAAGGATTTTACAACAATTATGAAAAAAAGTATAACAATTATGATATAAAAAAGATATTTTTTTCCTTTTATTTTATTTTTTTTTTATATAAAACCTAAAATTCTAACATGTAAAACATATAATATGTTGATTTTTCTGATCCAAAATTGATATTTTATTATAATATATATATATATATATATATATATATATATATATATATATATATATATATATATATATATATATATATATATATATATATATATATATATATATATATATATATATATATATATATATATATATATATATATATATATATAATATATTATTTTTTATATTTATTATTATATTAAATATATATATATATATATATATATATATATTATATATATATATATATATATATATATATATATATATATATATATATATATATATATATATATATATATATATATATATATATATATATATATATATATATATATATATATATATATATATATATACAAGTCATCTATTACCTGATAGAAATGTTTTCTGAGGCTCTTTTGAAATCTTATGTATTCTTACACAATTATTTGAAGATTTTGAGATTTGACCACCTGTTATGTCACTGATTTTACAGGTAACATCGCCAGCTGTTTCATATATATATATATATATATATATATATATATATATATATATATATATATATATATATATATATATATATATATATATATATATATATATATATATATATATATATATATATATATATATATATATATATATATATATATATATATATATATGAATCATGATAGCTCTCCCCAAATACAATTCAAGATACAGACAATGCATATCATATATAGAAAAATTCTCGTTCTCCTAACACTCATCCAAATTTTCAGTCTACTCACTGAATATCGTTGTATGGATATTATTCAAATGCAAAGTGTACTATTACTAAAGGAAGTGAGCTGACCTCCTGGGTTCTCCTCTCGATAGAAATCTCTTGCCTCTTGCCAAAGATATATTCAACAACTGCAAATCCTCTCTTCAATCTTTTTTTCAACTAATTCCTGAGTTAACCTCTCACATTCCACCCCATCTCAGAATAATGGGTGACTTTCATGTATATGGACTTTGTGCGAGTATTGCAAGCTCTAGTCTTGTTCGTTATATTACCTCCTCCTTTCCAGCCACATCTGTTATCTGGAATTCCCTGTAGTATTTAATACTCTCTATAAATTTTGAATCTGTATTAACCTGAAGGACTTATGTTAGGCTTTGGATTAGGAGTTGGTAAATTTTCTTTTATTCTATGATTATGCCACCTCCTTGAAAAGAGCCATGTTGGTGGATAAAAACTAAATATATATATATATATATATATATATATATATATATATATATATATATATATATATATATATATATATATATATATATATATATATATATATATATATATATATATATATATATATATATATATATATATTAGTGATGGCTCGATTAAGGAATTTTTGACAATGACGATTATAATAAATTTAACGATGACAATGAAAATGAAAAGTAAATTTTAAAAATTTCCATTATTTTAATAAAATTAACTATTTTATAATATGGAAGAATTAAAGTGTTATATTAATATGTAGTATTTAATAGTATCTTCAGACCACTGATTTCAAAAATTTTAATTTGTGAGAACATGGAGAGATATGCAAAACTCTTGTACTTTAAATTTAGAGCTCTTAAATTGTGATGAAGAAACAATTTTCCTGCAGTTTCTGTAATTTGACTTCGCCTTTGAGTGTATATTTGGCGCCCCTCCTCCACTACTAAACAGCCTTTCACTCTCAATAGAAGATGGTGGAACAGAGAGATATTTATAATCCAATATGTAAATTAATCAACAGCAAATTGAATTGCTGATGACGATTGTCCCATCACTCTATATATATATATATATATATATATATATATATATATATATATATATATATATATATATATATATATATATATATATATATATATATATATATATATATATATATATATATATATGAGAGAGAGAGAAATACCACCAGTTTGATTTTTAAAAAATTAAAATTTCTTCAAACCCAAAAAAAAAAATAAATAAATAAATAAAATTAGAAAAATCCCAATTTAAGAGCATTGTAAAAGCTGTAAATGAATAATAACTTGCTTACAAATAGTAATTCTTTTTTTTCTTTTACTGGGAATGATTCAATGTGGTTTGGAGATTTGGTGGCAGAATAATCAACCCTTAAATTTTCGAGTAATTTTCGAAATTTTCATATATTAAAATGGAGACAAATGTATAACTTCTTGAAAAAGATTTTAAGAAAAGCAAGTCCAGCATACATATATGGTAGAATTTTGTGTGTAACCTATATTTTCGATGGATTATCTTTAAAATAGCATGTTTTTTTGATAGCCTTTATTTCCAACACTATAAATTTATGAATTTTCTCTATTAATGTATAAGAGAAATCTCTACCTTTTAAAATCTGATAAAATAAAGAACTGGGGTCACAGTCCTTAATATTTTCATTATCATTTACTTCTTCAGATATTTTGTTTTCAAGTATTTTTTTTTCTATTTTATTTCACCTCTGATGGGCAAAGGCCAGAGGCCTACTAAAATTTCACCAGAGTTAGGGGGAAAGTCAGGAACCTGGTCAAATTAAAGACCGACATAACCTAATACAAGGCGTTTGAAGGTGCATCTTAGAAAGTTGGAAAATAGATGAAGGTGTTCCAAACTTTACCAGTAGAGTACATGTAAGACTGAGCATAGCGGTTAAGTCTGGGTTCTGAGAGTTGAATAGAGAAAGGATGAGACTGTGTAGAAAGACGAGTCAAACAAGCCCTTCTTAATGGAGGAAGAATGCTACGAGTGAGTTCAGAAGAGCAGTGTCCGTTGTAATAGCGATAGTATAGATAGGGTGACGCAATAATTCGACAAGCAGAAAGAGACGAGAGAATTAGTGAGACAGGAGAGTTGATAAGGCAAAAAGCCCTAGACTCAACCTTTTCGAGGAAAGCTGTATGAGTGGATCCACCCCAAATGTGTGAGGCATAATCCATACAGGGGCGAACAACACCTTTATACATAGCAAGTAAGTGAGATGGAGTGAAGAAATGCTGCAGGCGCCTCAGAACACCCAAGGTCTTAGAAGCTTGTTTAGAAAGAGAAATAATGTCATCTTTCCAAGAAAGACCACACAAGAAAAAAGAAACACCAAGAATATTATGGAAAGATGAAGGTTTGAGTACTGTGTATTTGAAAGTATCATAGTTGTGTGGAAGACTGTGTCAAGTAGAGAGATGGAGAAATTGAGTTTTTGAGGAATTGAAAAAAAACATGTTTTCTCTGCCCCAATTTGAAATGGGAGATAGATCAGAGGTTAGGTGCTCCAAGGCTACCCTGATTGCATCTATTAACTGCTGTTGGGAGCGCCGCCTTTCAAAATGAAAAGAGTAATGAAGGGTGGAGTCATCAGCATAGGAGTGGATTGAAGATGAAGTAATAGAGAGAATGGCATTAATGAAAAGCAGAAAAGGTGTTGGGGATAGAACAGATCCTTGAGGAACACCGCTATTAATAGATTTATAGGATGAACAGTGTCCATCTACAACAGCTGCTATAGAACAACCAGAAAGAAAATCAGAGAGAAGGATAGATTCCCGAAAGAGGGAAGTTTGGAAATCAAAGCTTTGTTCCAGACTCTATCGAAAGCTTTCGAAATGTCCAGCGCGATAGCAAAAGATTCACGGAAATGCCAAAGAGTGGAAGACCAAGAGTCAGGGAGAAGGGAAAGATCACCAATAGAGCGTTTCTTACGAAAGCCATACTGGCGATCAGAGATAAGATTAGAAGAATTGAGATGTTTCCAAATCTTTCTGTTTAGCATAGATTCAAAAACTTTAGAAAGAACTGTGTTAAAGAAATTGGACGGTAGTTAGAGGGTTGAGATGGATCCCCCTTTTGCACAGGCTGAATGAGCGCACGTTTCCAGCAAGAAGGGAAGGTTGAAGTAGAAAGACATAGACGAAATAGTTTACCAAGGCAGGGTGCAAGTTTGGAAGCACAAATTTTGAGAACCACAGGAGGGATACCATCAGGTTCGTACGCCTTCTTAGCGTTAAGCTCAGAGAGCAGAAATGACATTTTTAGAAGAAATTACAATTTTAGGCATAAATGAGTTGGAAGGGGTTGAAGGAGTAGGAACAGCTTCAGAATCATCTAAGGTTGAATTGGAGGGAAAAGTTTGAGTGAAGAGTTCAGCTTTAAAGGAAGGCAAAACGGCAGTTGAACCGTCAGAAGATACTAGAGGAGGGAAAGAGGAAGAGGCAAAGTTGGAGTTGACATTTTTTTGCAAAATGCCAGAAAGAGCGAGAGGAAGAGGAGCCAGAAAGATTATTGCATTTGCGACGGAGAAAAGTTTTTGGTATCTCGAAGAATTGATTTTGCATGATTCCGGAATGAAATATAAGTTACGTGAGTTTCTGGAGTTTGAAGACGAAGGGTAATCCCTGAAGGCAGCATCCCTACGGCGGATAGCACGAGAACAAGCAGAGTTAAACCAAGGTTTATTAGGTTTAGGTAGAAATGAAAGAATATGGTAATGTATGCCTCAATGCCAGAGAGAATCACCTCAGTTAAGTGCTCTGCACACTCCGACAGACCTCTCCCACGAAAACAGTAATCATTCCATGGAAAATCAGAAAAGTACGACAGCAAGTCAGACCAGTTAGTGGCACCGAAATGCCAGAAACGTCTCCTCGCCGATGGCGGGGGCCATTCTTGCAGAAGACTTGAAGAGACAGAACAAGACACGGAGATAAGAAGGTGATCGGATGAATCCAGAGGAAGAAAGAGTTTAACAAGGTAAGGAGAAGGATAAGAAGTTAGGAAAAGATGAAGGATGTTGGGTTCATCACCAAGACAGTCAGGAATACGGGTAGGGAGATGTGCCAGCTGGATCATGAGAACTAGATGAATGCCATTGGCGGTGGTGAATATGGAAATCACTTTAAAATGATGATTTCGGAGAAAGGAGAAAAATGAAAGAATGTGCTCTATTTTGGAGCTAAGATTGTCAAAGAATTTTGGATAGTCTGTAGAGTTAGGAGTAAGTAGACAGAACAAATGAATTTAGTTGTAGAGTTGCAAGAAAATTTAAGTAACTTACCTTGAAATTTTTTTTTAAGTGGATAATCGTGTGTTAAATTTGATTTTGATGGTAAAGATGATAAATCAGGCTGATGTTTATTAAATTGTGGTATAATTCTGATTGATGAACTCCCTTTATTATATTCCAACTGCGTGTGTGTATCATTTTCTAAACTAGAAGAAAAGTCACTTATGTTTTCATCAGATAACATTCTATACATATCAGAAGGAGCAACACTCTGAGATAATTCTATATTTTTGTAACTATTTTTAGATTGCTGTGACAGATCTTCAATAATTTTGCCATCTTCTTTAGAGTTTATTCTATTTGTTATTAAATCATTCAAGACTGCCGTAGTAATATATGTTTTAAGCCTCGCTTCTTTCCACATTGCTAAAATACCATCACACATATCATCTGTATTAACGGAATAACCATTCAAAGTTATAAAAACTGTTTGAATGTTGCTATCAACTGGAACTATAAGAGGTCGAATTTTCTCAACATAACATAAATAGTGATTGTAAAGTTCTTCTCCCAGAGTAACCCTCATAGGACCAGGTTCTTTTATTGATTTATGATCTTCTATATATATATTATAATGCATTGTTCCATTTCTTAGCTCTTTCTTTGGTTCCTTCAATTCTTCAAGAGTCATATTGCTTAAAGCGCATGACTTCCAGCCATTTCTCAAAATGGCTGACAAAACTAAATAGTTCCTAATTTGACAATGTTCCATTTTCGATACTGTAGTTATGAGTCCACTTTTTACCATTTCAAGGTTGCTTTTACATTTTCTACCTATATCGCTTATTTCAAATGCTCGAATTTCTAATGGAGTGATATCATGCACTGGCATTTTCTCAGAGATTTTTCTTGTACTTACAGAATGCATCCTATCCTTCACATCCTCAATCAATGAATTATACTTATAGTTTTTCCAAGGATTTTTAATTCCCAAGTAATATAAGAAATTTTATAAGTACGCTCATGTAACTATTTGCTGATGATTTTTTATGTGTTTCTAGATAACTATCAAACCAGTTGCAGAGTTTTAATACCACTTCCTGAGATTCAAACTCCTCAATTTTCTTAATGTCAGAACCCTCTAAAATTTGTCTTATCTTAGTTCTATAATGATTTGCATTTTGCATTTTCACACTTCCACCATTTACAGATATCAAAAAATCAAAAAACTGCTCAGATGCAATCGTGGAGTATTCAATTTCTGGTTGGATATCATCCTGTTCTGGTGTCCTACCTGTGTCTTGTTGATTTACCTGATTCTGCTGCCACACCTGGGCTCAATTTAGTCATTGGTTTTACTTTTAGTAATTTTATTGGGCAGAGTATTGGTATTTATAAATTGTCTATACAATGGGTGACTCATTTTTAATTTATGGAAATGGAGTAAGTGTTTGTCCAATCTAACATAACGAAGAAACTTTAGAACACTGAGGGAATGGACATCTTAGACCAATTTTAGCTTTTAAAGGCTTTCGTTGCTTCTTCTCACGGCAAATCTGTTTTATTTCATCTGGAAATAGGCCATGAATCTTTAAATGATTTGACAAATTTTTAACTTTTTTCTTGCAAACATCACAGGTGAGTAATTCTCTTTTATAATATTTATTTCCTTGAGGGTTGCCTGCAAAATAATATATATATATATATATATATATATATATATATATATATATATATATATATA
>SEYY01007907.1:0-15721 GCA_009176605.1 Armadillidium nasatum
AGATCATCAACCCCTAAGATACCTTTTTAAATTTAAACCTAGCACTCCAAGAATTGCTAGATGGGCCTTACTTCTTACAGAATTTAATTTTGATATACAGTTTAGAGCAGGAAAGGAAAATGTAATTCCAGACGCGCTCAGTAGAAGTGTCCATGTTATTAATAGTAGTGAAGAAATTGAACCATCAAAAGTTTTAAATTCATAAAATGTAAGGAGAAAACAGTTAAAAGACTTAGAATGGAGAAGAGTTATAAATTATTTTGAGAAAAGAAACATTGAAGGTATACCGAGGGATATAGATTTATCCAGGTTTATTATGAAAGATAAATGTCTCTATTTCATAAACTTTAACAAGCACCAAAGACCCTATAAAGAAACACTTGTAATTCCTCACTCTCTTAAAAACACAGCCTTATACACAGTACATAACTCTCACTTAAACTTTCACGCTAAATTTATTAAAACATTATACAGGGCAGAAGATCTGTTCTACTGGCCTAACATGACACAAGATATTAAAGAATACTGCAGAAATTGTCTAACTTGTCAAAAGATTTCCCCTTACAATAACATTAAAGCACCCTTACAACTCTTTCACTCACCTCTTTCTCCCGGATCACATATAGGTATTGACATTGTAGGACCATTTCCTATTACCTCTAATAACAATAAATACATTTTCTCTATAATAGATCATTTTTCCAGATTCCTTCAAACCTATCCTATCCCTAATATTAAAAAAGAAACAATAGTAAAATGCCTAATAGATTACATAAACAGATTCTCAGCCCCATCTCATATCACTACTGATAACGGTACACAGTTTCATTCAAATTTTTTCAAGGAAGTTTGTGACCTCTTTAAAACTAAAGTACACTACACAACAAGCTTCCATCCACAAGGAAACAGTTACTCAGAAAGATCACACAGAAACATTAAAAACGCTTTAGCATCTGCACTAGAACACTCTGAATTACATTATTGGGAAGATTATTTATCCTTCGTTACACTGGCTCTAAACACTTCTTACCACTCAAGCACAAATGAAATACCCTTCTTTCTTTTCTTTGGGAGAGATGCCCTCTTACCACTTTCCGACATTATTAAAGCAGGAGAAACATACGATTATATAGGTAGAAATGCTAAAGAAGAGATAAGTAAAAAAATGAAAGAAGCGTATAAGAATGCTCTAGAATTTAATGCGAAAACACAAAGGAAAAGGAGAGAATATTTTAGAGATAAAAATTTCAAAGAGTTTGAGGTAGGAAATTTTGTATGGTTATTAGATAACTATAAAAGAGGTAAAGGCAGTAAACTTAAACCTAGATACCTTGGACCTTATAGAGTTATTTATAAGTACTCACCTGTTAATTACACTATTAAACCCTTGTATGATTTGAATAAAAGGCAAGAAAGAGTACACATAAACCGATTAAAGAGATGTCATTTACCAAATGTCATACATGACCCGGATAGAGAGGATGAAGCAAATTTAAATGACAAAATAGGAGAAGAAGTTACAGATGTGGAGAGTACAAATTCGGATAGTGATGATGAAATTTATATTCCAATGAATATTAATAGAAATAACAATATTAGAATAAATCAATATAGAAATGATAATAACGAAAAATTAATATAATTTAAGATCGGAAGGACCTGTTACGGATACTGATAGAGTTTTAGATAGATCTATTGAGTACAGATCAAATAGAAATAGAAATATGATTAGTTTGATTGTTGTTTTGATATTTATTGTCAAAATGTTTTGTTGTTGCTAAGATGTTTCATTTATTGTTAAAGAAATATTATGAGAAAAATTTATATTATGAGAATTATTTTATAATTATTTATTCATTTATTTATGATTTTATTATGCTGAAATTTGTGAATAAAGTTGTGTAAGGAACAAAGAAGTTGTTGCCTTGTTGGTAGAATCTTGCGGGGAGCCTTAATAAGCTCCAATCCTAACATTTGATGGATGTAGCTCTTTGGAGGTCATTCATGTTAGACCGCCGGTTAGTGACTATTGTCAAACAAACGTTTGTTTGTAATACTCAGAGATTCAAGGTTTGAGTATCTATTGTAGAGATACTTGTTTTCTTATGAGTGACTCCAGAAACTCGTAACGATTTCTGAGAGGTCAAGTCGATGTTTATGTTATATTTTCATATTATTTTATATTATTATTTTTATTTTATGGCTCCTTTAACAATATTGATTATACTTAAAATGTTTTTCTAAGTTCGTTTAAAATATGTAAAAAAAAAAAAAAAAAAAAAAAAAAAAAAAAAAAAAATTGGTGTTTCTAAAATAATATATGATTTATAAACCTTTTTGTATATATTTCTTATATTCCGAAATTCATCTCTTGTAAATGGGTCAAATCTAAGCCCAGTGTAATATAAAATTATTTTATATTCAACACATTTGCAAGATATGATTTTCTTCTATTAGATAATGATGAAGTTCAAAAAGTTCACTACAACATTTCTTTTTATTTATTTATTCTTAAATTTTATTTATTCATTGTACAAATTGTGATTGTCTTTATTATTATTATTATTATTATTATTATTATTATTATTATTATTATTATTATTATTATTATTATTATTATTATTACTATTTGGTAGAAGACTTAATCTCGGCACCTATAAAAGGATCCTGTAGTGAGCTACCACAAGACAGAAGAGAGAAGAAGAAAAAAGAGAGAAGACCTGAGATCCGAGGATCTCGTCCTTTAACCGTGGTTAAGAGGACTTGGAAGGAACGGATTCGTGAATTCGTAATCTGGCCGTGGCCAAACTAAGTAGTGTTTCAGCAGTCACACCAAAAGAGGATTTGTTCTCTTTTAGCTTAGTTGTACAAACTTTTGAGTTTGGTACAAGTTCTGGAGTTTAGTAAAAACCGATGTTTTTACATTGAAACGAGTTTCAATTAAACTGCCGAAGAACTTTTCCTTCGTCTTCATTGAGACCCATTTTTACCTTAACATTTTTTAACATCTTGTAATTATTTGTATAGCCTCCGAAGTCTCTCTGCTTAATGTTTGCTACCATTATGATTTGTTTATTATTTTTGTTGTAAATAAAATATTATTAAGTATCTTGTTGTTTTGCTTTGCCTCCTTTTGAAGTTTCAGTCTTCCCATTATTTTTATTCTGTAAACCGTTCTTTGTGATTTCCCCCCTTACTTTTAATCATCTTATTGTATCACAAAGTTACGAGTTTATAATATATATATATATATATATATATATATATATATATATATATATATATATATATATATATATATATATATATATATATATATATATATATATATATATGTATATATATATATTATATATATATATATATATATATATATATATATATATATATATATATATATATATATATATATATATATATATATATATATATATATTATATATATATATAATATATTATATATATATATATATATATATATTATATATATATATATATATATATATATATATATATATATATATATATATATATATATATATATCTGTGTGTCCGTGTGTCTGTGTGTCTGTGCTTTATTTGCCTGTTAATTTATCTAAGTTATTTTAGTTTGAAAATTATTTCCTTATTGTCTTTTAAGGAAATTTAATTTTAATATGCAAAATCTTATTTTGCTTATATCATCATTTTTGATACCTATGATAAATTCTTAACACCATTTCGGATATGAGAAAAATAACTTGTGGCATTTAATCTAAAATTTCGGAAGGGAGGAAAATGTACATTAAAATTAAAATTTTATTATCAGAAATGGAAAGGTGGGTAGGACGAGTAGCTCTGGTAACAGGAGCCAGTTCAGGAATCGGAGCTGCATTATGTGAATCTCTCGTTCGTTCCGGAATGAAAGTTGTAGGAATTGCAAGAGGAGTAGAACAAATAAAGGTAATATCAATATTTCATATGCTTAAAATTTGCTATAAACAAATGATATAAACAAAATAATCCAGTTACAAATTTGAAATTTGGTATGATAATTTAATGATATTTGTGTTTGCCAGTCTCTTTCAGAAAACCTTAAAGGTTCCAAAGGTTCTCTTCTTCCTCTAAAATGTGACCTTAACAAAGAAGAAGATATCCGTAACGTCTTTGATACAATTAAAAAGGAATTAGGAGGGGTTGATATTTGCATCAATAATGCAGGATTAACAAACGGCAAAGGAATATTAAGTAAATTGATTGCTGAAAAATCATTCACCATACTACAAATCTAAATATTTTAAGCTTTTCATTTAAATTCATTTTAATTCATTTTTAATTCATTTTCATCTATTGATTTAAAGTAGAATATTTTAATTTAGGAAAACAAACAGTCACGTAAACATATTCCTGTTTGAAAAAAAAGACAAATAAAAAAAAGGAAAAAAAACTAATCTATACTGTTACATTATTATTTCCAATATATACAAATAAAATCGAAATAATTTAGTTTTAAATATTTGTCTACTTAAAATCAATATTAAACCTCAAACCTGTGAAGCTAATTGGTAATTACTTAATATTATATTTACTTTTAATAATTGGCAATATTAGATTCATAATTAAATTATTTTTGTTGTCTTAGATTCAACGGTTGAAGAAATGCACGAAGTATCAAACGTCAACGTCATTGCTTTATGCCTTTGTTCTCAATTAACAATTCTATCTATGAGAGAAAGGGGAGTAGATGACGGTCATATCATTAATATTAATAGGTAAATAATGAAAATAATAATAATAATAATAATAATAATAATAATAATAATAATAATAATAATAATAATAATAATAATAATAATAATAATAATAATAATAATAATAATAATAATAATAATAATAATAATAATAATAATAATAATAATAATAATAATAATAATAATAATAATAATAATAATAATAATAATAATAATAATAATAATCATAACCAGTTAGCACAGGTGATGAAATCATTTTCATTCCATAGATTGAGCTTTTCTTAACGAAGTAAAGAAATAAAACAGAATATAAAACAGAGATGATAAAGTGATTCGAAGATTCCAGAGGTGGATGCAGTATAAGAGTATAAGAAGAAAATTTGGAAATTTAGAAATGGTCTAATCTGCTATGTTCCCTTTCAAGACAATTAGAATTCTAAAAACTTTAAGATGTAGCGAAATTTCTACGATTTGATTGATACTGATGAAGAAATGCTAAGCGATTTCATCAAGTAGACACAAAGAATTAAAATCTGTCACTGATATTAATGAACAAAGAAATCACAATAAATGATCATCACAGAATAAGAAGTAAGATGATATACTATATTTTGGTGTTTATGCTATTGAAGAATTTGGATAGTAAATGGAGTTGGAGAAGAAAATGAAAAACAGATAAATTTAATCGTAGATTGATAAGAGAAATTCAGAAAACTGCAAATTAGAGACATGGGAAAAAAGTACTCAAATCGAATATATTTACAACAAAAGCTTCTGATAGAAAATTCAAGATAAAAGTAGGAAGAGGGAACAAAGTCGGGTTTGCTATAAGAGTCTCAAACACCAGAATGATGTTTAAAAATATGACATAAGGTTTGCAGACGGAAAGCGATGTTCCGAAAGTAGAAATTAGAATGAAAATCGCAAAAATTGAAGAAATAAAGTCATTATTTTATGTTCACTTTCAATTATGCTTTTGATAATTATAATTGAATTTTTATTTCAGTACCGCAGGACATGCTGTAATTCCAAGAGGTACAAAATTTTACGCAGCAACAAAATTTGCTGTTAGAGCCATTACCGAAGGTTTACGACAAGAAATGAGAGAGGCCAAATCTCACATCCGAATAACGGCAAGCATTAATTAATTATAACAATTAAATAATTATTTAATCTATTCTAAATTTTGTTTCATTCAACGTCTTTTATTCTTTAGTCTGTAAGTCCGGGAGTAGTGGAAACGCAATTCGCCTTCAGAGCTTACGGTGAAGAAAAGGCAAATCAATTTTACAAATCCATAGAATGCTTGCAAGGACATGATGTTGCTAACGCTATTCTCCACATTATTAGTTCTCCAAAACATGTTGAAGTAAGTAAATGTTAATTAATTTAATAATTTATTTAACATTCATATCAGTGCATAAATCTGTTATCAGAAATGAGAGAGTTTAAATGAGAAGAAGACTAATATCAAAAATTTGAAGAATAAAATAATGATATTAATAATTATATATATAATATATATATATATATATTATATATATATATATATATATATATATATATATATATATATATATATATATATATATATCTAATTTCCACTATTTTAAACCGTGAAATCAATTTGTATACTTTTTATAACTGCTATTTGAAGATTCGAACTAGG
This sequence comes from Armadillidium nasatum, assembly GCA_009176605.1. Taxonomy (NCBI): domain Eukaryota; kingdom Metazoa; phylum Arthropoda; class Malacostraca; order Isopoda; family Armadillidiidae; genus Armadillidium; species Armadillidium nasatum. The sequence goes on from SEYY01007907.1 coordinate 6,400, forward strand.
GCCTAAAAGATGAAAATCCATTGTGCCAACCGCTACACCATCGATGGTTCAAAAGGAAATCGACCAGAACTGCTACTGACGTATCTCCTAGTGAATCAGCTCTGGAAGATCTCCCCGATCACAACTTGGGCGTAGGGTTAGCTTGGCCAAAGCTCAATTCTCGTACCGCAGATACAGATGTTCTTATTTTAATTTACAATTTTTTAAACCGTGGACTCAGTTGATTCCACGGTTTAAAATAGTGGAAGTTCTATAACCTACACTTTTTCTACTTTTCATTAATTATCTTCTTTCTATTACATCATCTCCCATCCACTCCTATGCTGATGACTCCACACTTAATTACTTCTTTCAGTTTGAAAAACGTCCATCCCAAAAGCAGTTATTAGACTCGAGAAGGGTAGCCTTGGTGAAACTAACCTCTGATCTTTCACATATTTCAAATTGGGGCAAAGAAAACATGGTTGTTTTCAATGCCTCAAAAACTCAGTTTCTCCATCTCTCCACTCGACACAATCTTTCACACAACTATGATATCTTCTTCGAAAAAACACAACTCAAGCCTTCATCTGTTCATAATATTCTCGGTGTTTCTTTTTCTCTTGATCTTTCTTGGAAAGATCACATTATTTCTCTTTCAAAAATGCTTCTAAGAGGTAAGGTGCTCTGAGGCGCCTTCAGAATTACTTCACCCCACCCCAATTGCTTGCTCTGTATAGGAATGTTGTTCGTCCCTGTATGGAGTATGCTTTACACATCTGGGGTGACTCAACTCATACAGTTCTCCTTGAGAAGGTGGAGTCTAGGGCATTTCGTCTCATCAACTCTCATGCTCTTACTAACTCTCTCTCCAATCTCTTTTTGCTCGTCGAATTGTTGCGTCACTCTCTCTATACTATCGCTATTACAACGGACACTGCTCTTCTGAACTCTTTCATCGCATATCTCCTCCATTGAGAAGAGCCCTTACGACACGACTTTCTACACGGTCTCGTCTTTCTCTGTCCAACTGTCTGACCTCAGACTTAACAGCTATGCTCAATCTTACATATACTCTACTGGTGAAGTCTGGAACACATTCTTATTATCTGTTTTCCCAACTTCCTTTGACTTGCATACTTTCAAACGTCGTGTATCAGGAGACGTCGGCCACCATCGACCAGAATAGCACTTTCCAAACTCGGTTGGAATTCGGTATGCTTCCGGCCTTTGCCCACCGGAGGAGATATAAAATATATATATATATATATATATATATATATATATATATATATATATATATATATATATATATATATTTGTTTATAAACCCTAGATTAGCCAATGCACGTTAATAAATTACACTTTGTTATTATACACCATTGAAAACAACAATATATCCCTAATTTTTTTTTTCTGTAATTTTTTTCTTATTCTTATAGAAAATTTTCTCCTGATTCCAAATATGTAATTAGTTTTTCTTAATTCCCAATGGTTACTGAGATATGACTACTCAAAAAATCTCAAGGGGGCCGCCCCAATAGAAAGACCCCGAATTTGGGGGGAAATATTTTTATTTATTTTTTTCAGCGATTTTATAGTAAAATCTATGCTGATTCCAAATCTGTATGTAGTTTTTTCTAATTCTAAGCGAATCTTGAGAAAAAGAATTTTGAAGTGACGCTTGTCGAATGACCATGAAATTGGTGATATATGGCAACTACAAAAAAAGGAATTTTTTTTTTTAATTTTTAAAAAAAAATTGGTATATTTTTATAGATAATAATATGCCGATTCCAAATATGTAATTAGTTTCTTTCAACTCCAAATGGTTACTGAGATATTACCAATCAAACAAGGAACGTACTTATAAATATTGTTTTTGGCGAATTTCTCCGAATCTCACTTTTTTCAGAAAAAAATTTGCCAAAAATAAACGAAGACTTAGAAGTTTTTCAAACTTTCTGGGTAAACGAGATACAGTGTGAGGAAGATAATCAGGTTACTATTCAGGTAGTTGAATTAAGGTTTGAAGTGCGGAACCTTTAAAAACAAAGAGCAATTGATCACTATTTTTGAAACAAAATTTTTTCAAGATTTCAAACGAGTTTACGCTCATACCAAACTACCTAAACCACACCGTATCAGCTTCATTGAGCATTCTTTTGAAAGCTACATATGTTTCCAAATTTTTCGCAAAAAAAAAATTTAAAAATTAAAAATTGTGTATTTTATCATGGATTTAGTGAAAAAAGTCATTAAAATACAGGGAGGGATTCAACCCCGTATTAAAAGAAAACAGAGCCTTCGAATTTACCCATCGTTTCACGACAGATGAAGAAAGGATTACTCTTTAAAACATTCGTTTTTGGAGTCGATTGAATCAAAAAAAATTTTCGTTGGCAGGGTCCTCTTATTAAATCGTGTTTGTGTTGATACTGTCTTCTTTTAAAGTCTATAGAAACTAACGAAAACAACACAAAAAAACTATCTACCCATACCCCACTTAAACATACAACATATTAAAAAAGTCATAGCAAAAAACATAACCCTGGTACCTTCAAACAACATTATATTAAAAAAAAGTCCTTAAACCCCCTAAATCTTCTAACCCAAACCCCTCCTGCATATATCACATCCCTTGCTCCAATTGCAACTTAAAATACATAGGTGAAACTATAGACTTTAAAAGAAGACAGTATCAACACAAACACGATTTATATATAGACAATCAAAACTCCGCCCTCACTCAACATAGACAAAATAAAAACCACTTCATAAACCTCAATAATAGTGGAATCATCAAAAACATAAATAATTATAATAAAAGAAAAATCGCTGAATCTTTCTGCATAAATAATATCCCAAACTTTAACCAAAACACTGGAGACTACAAAATAGATCAATTGCAAAACTCCATGATGCTCCATTCACCTTATTACAAAAGTTTAATCAACAACCAACCATAGTATTGGACGACATGAGAAACATTCTACAGAGCAGCCACATCATTTCAACCTGAAAGAGGCTTCTAACAAGGAGCGAAAGCTTGTTAAGGATATATTGTTGTTTTCAATGGTGTATAATAACAAAGTGTAATTTATTAACGTGCATTGGCTAATCTTAGGGTTTATAAACAAATAATACATAAAAAGAGAGTGTTCATAACTCTAGTACTGAAATAATATATATATATATATATATATATATATATATATTATATATATATATATATATATATATATATATATATATATATATATATATATATTACTAATCACCTTTTCCACTCTTGTAGGTGGAGCCCGTCACAACCCCTTCAGACATATACACTCACATTTCCTACTTTCCATTCCCTTTCATCCCCGCCCTCTAACTGGCTCTCTCCTCCGCAATTCTCCAACCCTCTTACACACTCATATCTCTCTCCTTAAAATTCTCCCACACCTCATCCATTCATCTTCACTTTCGGTCTACCCTTTTCCCTTCCCCTCTCCAGTGGGATCTCATAACTCTATGCTATTACTGTGTTGTTCTGAAAAATACACATGTGATCATGCCACCTTAATCTGCCTTTCTTCGCTCTGCACCCTGTTTCCTACTTCAATCTACATATTTCCCTTATTCTTTCATGCCTTATACTATCTTCCCTCCTTAAACCACATCTCACTCAATCCCCTCAATAAAAAGAAAAACTAAATACATTATTGATGAAAGACAGTCTCAAGCAAGTTTACCTTTATTTCCTTCGGTATACCCCCCTTCTTCTATACCTCTCTCAATCCCTCCATAACTTTCATTCCATCCATCACTCTACTTTTAATTATCCTTTTATTGCCCATTTTTACTCCACCAGAAATCCTAGATATTTGAACACTTTTACCGACTCAAATTTCTCACCCATCACCTCTACACCTACCCATTCCTCCCATCTTAACACTTCCTCCCTTCTAGCAATCCTCATACTGTACTGTTTGTTGTATTTAATTCTTATTGCATTAGACGTACATACTCTCATAAATTGTATCATCTGCAAACACAAGGCCTTTCCCAATCTCCTTCTATACATCTCAAATTAACACACTTTCTACCCCTCCATTACACCAACACCACCATTCATCAACATATTAAATAACCACGGCTACAAAGCACACCCTTGTCTCAATCCAACTGGAGCACTAAACCATTCTGTCAGCTCCCTATCTACTATCACCTTCGCTCTATAATGTTCACTAGTATCCCCATTAATCTTCCTTACCACCTATCCTCCTATAATTCTCACACACCATAGTTTCCCCTTTTCCTTTATAATAGGTACTGTACATGCATTCTGTCACACCTGGGACACTCTTTCGTTATCCCAACACACATTAAATATTCTAACTAATCAGTCAACCATATCTCCAGCTCATTCTCTTATCTTTTCTCCATAAATATCGTCTATGCCTTACCTACCGCCCTTCTACCTCCTCCCTACTAATAAAATCCTTCTATTCTACTAACACCTCCTCCCCATCATTCCTCACTACTACTCCCGGATGACTTCATTCAGAAATTCCTTAAAATATATACTCCACCTCTCTCATATCTCTTTTTCACCTTGCACCAACTCACCATCCTTTACTTCACTCCCTCGACCCTTTCTCTTTTGCTTATTTTTCTCCTTCCAAAACATCTTACATATCTTCTTGAAATTCTCTGTTAACTTTCTTTGCTACTCTTCATTCTCTCTCCTTTTTTTCTTTTTAACTCCAATTTTCATCTCTTACGCTTCATCCTATACTGCTTCCAATCCCTATCTTCTTTCGCAACCAAATACTTGCATAAGGCCTCCTTCTTTTTCACCGCATTCCCAACTCTTTATTTCACCACTCACTCCTATTTCATCTCCCTTTCTTTATTTTCTTCACTTCACACACCCTTCCCTCAACCTCCACTATCGATCCTTCAAATTACTTCATTCCTCATCCAACACCTCACTATTTCGTCCCGCCTTTCACTTCTCTATTTTATCTCTTATGTAATTTTCTCTCTTCTCCTTTTCATCAAATCTTCCAACTCGCATTACCTCCTTCACACTCTCCCTCGCTCTGAACCCATCCAGATTTACTTTTATTTTTGACACTGCCAAGTAATGGGATTTAATAATTTGCACTCCCTCTCTCGATTCACTCCATTCACCCACTTATACGAATAGATGCCTTTCTTCTAAAACCAGGCATCTCCTATCAAAGGACCTCTTGCTGCACACATTACAAATTTTTCGCTCACATTTTCAATTAGTCTTTGTTCTCTTAATAGTCTAATGTCCTGTTCCATGTTCTACTACCTACACTAGCATTCAAGTCCCAACATAAAAACTTTTTTTTTACCATGAAAACTCCTTGCCACTTACTCAGGCTTTCCCAAAATATCTCTCTTTCGCTTACCCCCACCACCTGTGCTAACGCTTATTTAAATATCTAACGCTCTCTTCGTAACTTTAATCTTATCATGACTCTTCTAACCAATTATATATCTACTTTTGAAACAGCTCCACTACTCTATTCTCGTAATAATTGCGACTCTCTTTCTTGCCCGAACCTTCTCAGTTAATCCCTCAAAAAATACATTTATATTTCCCAAAGGACAAATCTCCATCGCTTTTCAGCTTCGTTTCTGTTAATGCTAGAATATTCTTCACCCTTTCCTCTTTCACAACCCTCACTTCCTCCCTCTTCTCTTCTTTACTCACCTATATCACATATAGTTATTCCACCTTAAATATCGTTGAACTCCCCTACACCACTTTATCCATCTCATCAGAATTTACCTAACACTGACAAATCTCAAGAATTGTGACGCTTAAGAGTAGGACCCACTTCCTGAGTAAATTACAAATTCCTTCGAGGTTCCCACCCTAATGCTAACTCAAACATCCACACAGTGTTTTCCCGTCAACCTAACAAAGCTGCTCAAAAGACACCTTCCACACTCAAATTATGTCAATAGATTTACCACATTTCCAGAACAACTACCAAAATGAATCTACACCCACCCACGTTTGAGGCATGCTCATTCGAATTAGACCCTAATTAATTAAAACCATAAGACAATTTTACCAACTAACTATAAATTCAGTTTTAATATGTAATATTTTTAACAATAAACAACATCTCCCTTCATATCATATAAATTTAAATTAATGAACTTACTATAAAACACTAGGCATTATACTAAAAATCATAGCACAACTTAAAGCAGAAAATTCAATACATAATGCTCTAAGCATAACTAGTACCTTTTTTAACTCGATTGATTCCCAGAGAAGCTTATACAAACATTCTCATATATATATATATATATTATATATATATATATATATATATATATATATATATATTATATATATATTATATATATATATATATATATATATATATATATATATATATATATATATATATATATATATATATATATATATATATATATATATATATATATATATATATATATATATATATATATATATATATATATATATATATATATATATATATATATATATATATATATATATATATATATATATATATATATATATATATATATATATATATATATATATATATATATATATATATATATATATATATATATATATATATATATATATATATATATATATATATATATATATAATATATATATATATTATTATATATATATATATATATATATATATATAATATATATATATATATATATATATATATATATATATATATATATATTATATATGTATATATATATATATATATATATATATATATATATATATATATATATATATATATATATATATATATATATATTAATATATAATAAATAATTTGATTATCGGTGTTGATTCCAAAGAAAATTTTAATGATTTGATTTGTAATTAAAAAGTTTGTTTATTAATATCATATTATCTTATTCTTCGTTTTTCAAAATCAAGAAAGAAATTTAGTTCAATGAATAGGAATCAGAACGATATACATTTCAGATCATTCTAAAGAGGTTTCTTATTGCTTAACATTCAATTTAATAGGCTATGTTGCAAATATTATGAAAAAGACACGGGTGGGAATAGTAAAACTAAGTTAGGTAAAATTTATTCTAAAGATGGACTTCACAAAACCTTGTACACTTACAAATAAGTTTGAGCAGTAATCAGATAATAAAATTTTTCATTGGGAAATCGTTCCGTTTAAACTTGTTGCTAATAGTATTTTGTTAATTATTTTTCAATCAACTTAAATCGCTTCAGATCGCAGAAATACTATATTTACTGTATATTGTAGTTTTTATTACTTAATGTATATTTTTATATTCATGATATGAATTTTTAACTTTTCAGATTAATGAGCTTATTATAAGGCCAACAGAACAATCGTTTTAAGAAGATGTAAAAAGTTATACAAATAAATACAAAAGGTCAGTCAAGTTATAAGAAAAGAACGCCTGAATCATTACCTATGGATATATCTAATCTTTTACCAGTTATTTAAAATGGAAATTTTATTTTATGCATTTTTTCAAAAATATAAATGATTTTGCGTACTTTTGTTGGGACAAGGGACAAGAAATTAAAAATGTTATAAATTTGATTTCATTATAATAATTAGTATCACATTATCTGTAATTTTTTAACCTTTCTGTGCCATACATTTACATAGAAAATTAATTAAATGCGTTTAACAGAGAATTTGCACATCTCTATAAAATAGTTTTATTGAAGGAGAAAATTTGGAAAGTGATCTAGAAAAAAAAGTCATCTCCAAAGCTAACCAAAAAGAGAGCAAAATTGTATTTGTGCCGTCTGAAGATACTAGAGGATGTAACTAGGAAGAATCAAGTTAGAGTTGAAAAACTTGATATTTTTGTAAAATACCAGAAAGGGAATGCGGATGAGAAACCAGAAAGATTATTGCGTTTTCCACAGAAAAATGAGTTATTGTTGTTACGGAGAACAGATTTTCACGACCTAAGAATGAAATATAAATGGGTATAAGATTCTGGAGAATGATTACGAAGATATTCCCTGAAGGTATTGTCCTTGCTTCGAATAGCACGAGAAAAAGCAGTTAAACCAAGGCTTGTTAGGATTATTTGAAGGAAAGAAAATTGAAATGTACGCGTTCATGTGAGAGAAAATCACCTCGATTATGCACTTTGCACAATCCGAGGATCCCTTCTCTCTAAAACAATAATCATTCCATGAGAAATCAGAGAAGTACAACTGCAAGTAAAACCAGTTAGTGGCACCAAGGCTAGAAACGTCTTGTCGAATGAAGATTTAATTAACAAAACAAGAAACAGAGATAAGAAACTGATCGGATTAAGTAATAGGAAGAAAGAATTTAACAGTCTAAGAAGAAGATTAAGATGTTAATAAAAGATCAAACATGTAGAGTTCATTAGGAAGACGATCAGGAATACGTGCAGGGAGCTACATCAACGGCACAAAGTTATTGTGAATAGAAAAGTTTTGTTGACCATCTGTATCACAATGACTAGATGAATGGCATTGGAGGTGGTGAACATTAAAATTACCTGAAATGAAGATTTCGGTAAAACGAGAAGAAAGAATGCTCTCTATTTTGTAGCTTAGATAATGAAAGAATGTTTTATATTCAGTAGATTTAGGTGATAAATAGACAAATAAATTTAAATGTAGGATTGTGAGAGGTTAAGCTGTAAAGCAGATAATTAAGAAAACTCCAAAATAGATACACAAGAACAAAAAGCATCGATGTGCACCAATATGCAACTACTTTTGGCTAATAATTCATGATTTTGACAGTAGAAGAAAACAAATTGGTATTTTATAGTTCTTATTGAATTCGATTCAGTTCTCAATTGTTGACGTCTATCCTTTGGGGGGGACAAACTTCATTGCGATGAACTTCTAAACACTTCCAATTTATTAATTGAATGCAAATTAAACTCTCTCCCAATTCTGGCAGGACAATTAGAAAGAATCCCTACCATTCAGGATCATGTTAAAATCAACAAAATATATCGTTATCTTCTCTCCTTTATTCACAATTTCTAGATTCACCTCGTAAGTTTAAGACAATCCTGGAATGCTCCAGGTATAGCTAACTTGTGAGCTGAGATGTAGTTTTGATTGAGGAAGATGGACCTCGTTTAAATTGGAAATTGGGTGTAATAAAGAAATTATAGACCTCCTGATGGATATGCCCGATTCACCTCTCTAAATACAAAGAATGGTGAAATAGCTCGTGCTGTCATTCATTTATTTTCCTTAGAAATTAATTCACGTATTTGATTTCTCTCCTTCAGAGGGATCTCT
>SEYY01007908.1:0-7500 GCA_009176605.1 Armadillidium nasatum
AAGTCATTTTTTTGGTAAGTAATTTAAAAAATATATATATATTTAAAGATGTGCCACCTTATAAAATAAGTTTATTTTGATAACTAAGGTAGGTAATTAACCGAAAAATTAGGTTGACCATTTCGTTTACAGTATTTAAGATTGTAAGTAAATTATGAAAACAATTATTGCACTTTTTGTTGCTCAAAACAGTGAAAAAAAAAATAATGTAGTTTTATACCCAATATTAATTTTTATTAATATTATTCTTAATTAAAACCATAGGTTTTAAGTGAACACTGCATAGATTTCTATCCATTATGCAAGGAATGGTATTGAAGGTTTGGTGTCATTACAACAGAAGAAGATTACATTTTTTATATAAATAAAAAATAAATAGGATGAAGGTTTTTTTTAAATATATAAAAAAAAGAGATTCTGAAGTTAGTCTATGATTATATGTAAACTTTGTTACATATCAACCATATCCAAAAACCCTGCAAGCTCTATTGTTCTATGATCTTGGAAATTTAATAATATTAACTATATACAAATTTACATCAATAATTCAGCATTCAAATGTATTGTGACATCAGGCTTCATTTTTTTTCATTACAATTTTCAAATGAGTGACAATATAAATATGATGAATAATAAAATGATATATGTAGAAATGTAAATTACATTTAGATCTGTATCCTTTTTGTAGTAGTTAATAAAATATAGTTTAAAAGTAATTATAAAAAAGCAAAAGTTATATATGGGCCCTAATATCTACATCATTAAATTTTTAATATATTGTAATTATATAATCATATGCCATCACTATATATATATATATATATATATATATATATATATATATATATATATATATATATATATATATATATATATATATATATATATATATATATATATATATATATATATATATATTATTATTTTTTTTAATTTTTTTACATTTTTTATTTAAATTATAATTTTTAAAAAAAGTACAAACTATTTTAAATTTTATATAAAAAGGATAGATAGGACCAATTTGCTTTATTTAAATTTTAAAGAAAATGAGTAGTAAACTGAATTATACTTTTAAAAATATTTTATGGTTTTGTGCTGCTGCTTAAATTTTATTATTAATTAAGAGAAATATTAAAGTTAAAATATTTTTATCCTTAGACTCTCAGCACTTGAAGAAAAATTAAACCTTAATTTCTATAATTAGGAAATAAGTAAATAAGTAAATTCGTGTACTGAGAATATTTAAGAAAATTAATAAAATAAAATTTAAAAATAAATCCAAAAACTGAGAATTGTGATACTTTCTTTAAAATATGTTCAAAAATTATTTTAAAGTTATGTAGCTCTTAAAGAATTTTTTGACATAACACCTATTACTTAATGAATTGCTATATCTTTTATTCAAGTTAATATTTTAAGTAAATTTAAAAAGAATTTTGAATGTTGTGTAAAATAATGAAAGGGAATTATGGGAATTTTATGCACAATGACTTACAGGCATAATTTAAAACAGCATAATTGTGTCCATAACTGACAATGATGTTGATTGTTGGCAATCATATCAAAAAGTTTTTTTTTTTTTTACTATTAAAATAAATATAATTTGCAGTATTATTAGTGACATTAAAATTCCTATTGAGGATAAAATGTAATAAGGACAGTACTGCAAACTATTCAAAAACCAGTGGCATATCATCTCTATTATTTAATAAAGCAGAAACCTATATAGGATATAAGGTACAAACAAATTTATGATAATAATTAAGCTAATGAGAAAATAAAACTATAATACTGTAGAGTTTACAGGCATGCTTTCAGATTTTTAAAATATCAAGGGTTAAATTGCATGTATTGTAATAAAATAAACAATTAGAATTGAAAATTTGATTAATTTAAAAACAAATTTTGCCAGAAAATATGTACAATTTTAACTGAATTTCTTCAAAGCTATTTGAGCTCAAAAATGTAATCATACATTTGTTGCAATTTGATTTTTCCTGAATGATATAAAACATATGAACTAGGTAAAATATAACTAAAATATAATTTTTTTTTTTTTTTTTTAATTTAAAAAAAAATCAAAAACGGGAAATGTTTTGTATTTTATGATGAGTGTTGTTCTAGGAGTCTGCCATTTTGGATTCAGAATGTATTAATATATTAAATATATATATGCTACATTCTGAAAGAACAAACTGCCAACCATTCATTTCAGGAAATATAAGGATTTCTACATCTCTATTTCCTAATGGTGAGTGATAGGGTGTTTATGCTTTTATTACTTATTAATTATATTAATTATATCAACAGTAAATTTGCTACTAACTTATTACATACACTAATAGTTTAGTATATATATATATATATATATATATATATATATATATATATATATATATATATATATATATATATATATATATATATATATATATATATATATATATATATATATATATATATATATATATATATATATATATATATATATATATATATATATATATATATATATATATATATATATATATATATATATATATATATATATATATATACTCAGGTAGGCAAATTGCAGAGACATCATTTTTTTTTACTAGAGTTGAAGATATTTATTGAAGAAGCTAAATTAATTGTAGGAATCATATCAAAGAAATGATGAAGGACAAGTTAATAATAGGCAAGTAAGTAGCTGCTCAGCCACAATGAGGCTGCAGCAAAATGGCTGAAACCCTCTTTTATTATATTTATGCATATTAGTGTTGTGTAAATATAATAAATAGTAATACTTTGTTGATAAATATGCTTCTTTGGATAAGTTGCATAATTATTTCCAAAGGGGGACTGAGGAATATATATATATATATATATATATATATATATATATATATATATATATATATATATATATATATATATATATATATATATATATATATATATATATATATATATATATATATATATGCAAGCTAAGAAATTGATTGTTTATAAAAAAAAAATTGGTTATTTTATCATATTCAAAATATTGTGAGAAGAGAACCACTGATCAAAACCTTTTGATTTTTTCAGTGAAACTAAAGTGACAGGGCAGTATTTTCATTTAAGAATTGAAGACATTTGTTCACCCTTGTTTTGAATGAGCCTGAAAATAAAATTTTACTGCAACAGCATTTGCTAGTATAACAAGATTGTTGTTTGTGATAACATGCTTTTACAGTCATATTTAATTTGTATTTATTTATAACATTTAAAAAATTCAGATCATTTGGTCAAAAAATAAAAAGTTCTGACAGTTTTGATAATTACAAGAACTTTTTCAAAAATTTCTCAAAAAAATTTTTTTTTTTTTTTACAATTCCATCATCTTCAAAAGACTAATTCATAAATTGCTTGGTACCTTTTTTTATTTTTTCAGAGTACTTAGAAAGATGATGAGGTAAAATTTTCAATTCTGGAATATTTTTTTTATTGAATTAGCCTTTCAAGTTTTTTCTACATTTTGTTTCCCCACCCCTACACCCCTGCAAAACTGAAAAAGCCCAATAGCTCCCAAAAACCATTATATATATATATATATATATATATATATATATATATATATATATATATATATATATATATATATATATATATATATATATATATATATATATATATATATATATATATATATATATATATATATATATATATATATATATATATATATATATATATATATATATATATATATATATATATATATATATATATATATATATATATATATATATATATATATATATATATCAACAGACTAAGAAAGAGAAGGCACATAAGTGTTTGAAACCAAAGTTAAGGAACTACCAACAAAACAGTGTCAAAAGATTCGTAATCAACCAGGAAAATCTGAACTACCAATCCTCTGTCTGGCGTAATGAACCAACATCAGAATCGGCTAATTATTAGGTGATTTTATGTTCAATGTATATTTTTTTTTATAATCTGATGAAGCATGTTAACTGTAATTTAGTATAAAACCTCAAGAGGGGTTAAATGACTTAAAGTAACTCACTTGCAGTTCCTCTCCGCATTGCTTAAGCACCACTAAATCTATGTAGTTATGGAGATATTCATAATTATTATTATTTTTTATGCATATTCTAAAATATCACTTAACAATGATTGTCAGATTTGTTATGAAAAGAAAATTCAAAATTATATTAGTACTCTATTTCAGTTTTATAATTTAGAAAGCTTTATTTCTTTACTGAGTAACAGATGTAGAAACCTGATCCTTTATTTTAATGATTTTTAATAATAGAAACTCAAACTGGCTTCTGATACCCATATATATGCTCAAAATCTCGAACCAAAAATTAAATTGGGAAGGGTTAAAGGTTAGGTAGAGGAGGATGTAAATGTTACATTTTGAGTGTATGTAAATGTGAAATAATTTCAATTTGATTTTTTTAAATTTCAGGTAAAATTGCAATTCGTTATCGGACTCTTTAATCTACAGAAGAGAGACTTTCCATTTTGGTAGTAAGTTCAGAACGAAGCATGTCGAGTGGTAGAATCAGAAAATGAAAGTCGTCTCAAATACTTAGTACTTCCGTCGCTAACAGTTTTCCCTTGAGAGTTGGTAGATTTTAATTAGTTTCTGTAAGTGACAGGTATTTTAATTTTCCTATTAAGGTGTTTAACTGCATATTTTTATGAACCGAAAATCGTGCCAACTTCAATTCGAATCAAATATTTTATAAATTACCCAAATATTGTGAAATTTACTGACTACTAAAATTATTTTTATTTAAATATTATTTGAATATTCATGAGATATATTTATTCTTTAAAGTATTGAGTTTATATTTCACTTGCTTCATTTAGCTTTCATCTTTTCCCATTTATTCATACATTAATATGTGAAATCAACAGGATTAATGATAGTTTTTATCGGAAGTCAGAGAAAATTGGGAATGTAAATAATGTAAATTTTTACATTCATAACTTTTAATTAAACTACATTATAATTAAATAATTAATTAAATAAATAATTAAAATTATTACAAATTTGGTATCAACTTCAGTACAATAAAAAATATCCAAATATATTTGATTGTCTTTCCTTTGTTAGATTTTAATTTTTTTTTTTTTCAGTTACACTTTCAAAATCTTAAAAATAGTTTCTTTAAATGAAGCCGAATTTAAATTTTATTGCTGAAATAAAAATAATTTGAAAAGATTTTTAAGTGTTTTTGTCATGAAAATCAGACTATGTATTATTATTAAGTAATAATTAACTATTAAACGTAAGTGTGTTATTCTCCTCCTAGAGTTTATATTTTTTTTTTTGTTATGATAGTCTTCGTTTAAACTAGTATTAAGTTAACTGCTTCAGCAGAACTGTAATTGTAATCAATATGCTATAAGCAGGGCTTGGATTGCAAATAACAAATCTGATAAAATTTGAAGTTGTAAATTTTTTTTTTTTTTTTTTTTGACATGATCTGGTAAGTTTTAGACAAAAATGGTTAGAGTGTGAAGGTGTCGTAAAATAAATAAAATACCGACTTGAAAAGTTGAGAAACACTAAGTTATGACCTTTTAAAACGCTAGACTGATGCATTATTAATCTAGTTTATATCGCTTGGGCTAATAAGAAAGTCTACATTCATCGGTGAAATTTTAGGTTCATTTTAATAGAAAATGTTTTAATTATTACACAAATGTATCAGTCTTGTTCTTCTGTAAGGAATGTAATGGGATTGTCGATTCGACACTATATATATATATATATATATATATATATATATATATATATATATATATATATATATATATATATATATATATATATATATATATATATATATATATATATATATATATATATATATATATATATATATATATATATATATATATATATATATATATATATATATATATATATATATATATATATATATATATATATATATATATATATATATATATATATATATATATATATATATATATATATATATATATATATATATATATATATATATATATATATATATAAGTCTGGGAATAGAGAAAATATAATAGTGGGTGGAAAGACGTGTGGTACGAGATCTCAGTGGAGAAAGTGTGTGACTGGAGAGTTAAGAAGTGAAATTTATGTTGTAATTGCGATAGTATAGAGATAGTGACGCAACAGTTTGACCGGCAGAGAGTGGTAAAACTTAGAGTGAAACAGTTGATAAGATGAATACCAGATTACTCATTAATTTAATGAGAAGTGTGAGTTCTACCACCTCGGAGTGTGAGACATTCTACATAGAAAGATGAATAACACTTATAAAGAATGAGCAATTTCTAAAGAGTTAGAGAACACCCAACATTTTAGAAATTTGTTTAGAAAGAGAAGTGTAATGTGAACTTTCCAAGAAAGATATCGAGAAAAGATTCCAAGAATATTAGGATATATGAAGGTTTGAGTTGTAGTTTTGTGAAGATGTCGTCGAGTAGAAAGATAGAGGAAGTAAGTTTTTGTGGGTATTGAATAGAACCAGGTTTTCCTTATTCTAATTAGGAAATAAAAAGTATTAAGTCAAATATTAGTGACCCTTCGGTCACCCTTGTAGCATTAATTAATAGGACGTGTTTATCTTTCAAAATAGAAAGATTAATAAAGGGGTGGAGTCATAGGCGTAGTAGTGGATAGGTGATGAGGTCACTAATAAAAACTAGGAAAAAATTGGTTCACCGAAATGTTAAAAAACAGAGTACCAAAGAGTCAGAGAGAAAAAATATCGTCCCTTTCTAAAGCATTTTGACAATCTGAGATAAGATTAAAAGAATTAAAATGTGTTCAAATCTTCCTGTTGAAGATAAATATGAAAATTTTCGAAAGAACAGAAGATAAATAAATAAAACGACAGTTAGAAGGTTAGAAAGGGTACCCATTTTTCTCAACAGGCTGAATGAATGAGCGTTTCCATCAGAAAAAGAAGGTTGTAATAGAAAGACAAAGACGAAATGCTTTATCAAGTTTATATATATATATATATATATATATATATATATATATATATATATATATATATATATATATATATATATATATATATATATATATATATATATATATATATATATATATATATTAATCAGCTGTATGTAGCATGAATTTCTTGTATTGGAAGACTTAGAATAATTTTGTTTTAATATATATATATATATATATATATATATATATATATATATATATATATATATATATATATATATATATATATATATATATATATATATATATATATATATATATATATATATATATATATCAGCTGTATGTAGCGTGAATTTCTTGTATTGGAAGGCTTAGAATAATTTTGTTTTTTAATATATATATATATATATATATATATATATATATATATATATATATATATATATATATATATATATATATATATATATATATATATATATATATATATATATATATATATATATATATATATA
>SEYY01007908.1:10000-37500 GCA_009176605.1 Armadillidium nasatum
TTATCTAATATTAGACAATGATTCTAAAAATATAATCATTTTTTACGTACGTGAAATAGTTTTTAAAAAATGTAGCTGGCTCAAACCGGTCTGGCCTATATATATATATATATATATATATATATATATATATATATATATATATATATATATATATATATATATATATATATATATATATATATATATATATATATATATATATATATTCACCTCTGGTGGGCAAAGGCCAGAGGCCTACCAATATTCCCACCAGAGTTAGGGGGAAAGTCGGGAACATGGTTTAATTAAAGGCCGATATATATATATATATATATATATATATATATATATATATATATATATATATATATATATATATATATATATATATATATATATATATATATATATATATATATATATATATATATATATATATATATATATATATATAGTGATGGCATCCGCATCCGCATCCGCATGCGAGGATGCGGAGCATCCGCACAAAAATCAACATCAGTATATGCATTCGCATCCGCATTTTCGAAAATTCAACATCCGCATCCGCATCCGCATTTTTGAAAATTCAACATCCAATCAGCATTTCGGAAATTCAACATCCGCATCCGCATCCGCATCCGCACTTTCAAAAATTCAACATCCGCATCCGCACTTTCGAAAATTCAACATCCGAATCCACACTTCTCCAAAATTCGACATCCGCATCCGCATCCGCATCCGCATCCGCATCCGCAAATTGAAAAAATATGACATCCGATCCATCACTAATATATATATATATATATATATATATATATATATATATATATATATATATATATATATATATATATATATATATATATATATATATATATATATATATATATATATATATATATATATATATATATATATATATATATATATATATAGCGAATTGTAGATCAAGAGTGATGGTGAAGAGAGAACTATTGGATTGGTTTAGCATAGGAATGGGATTGAGACAGGGGTGTGTAATATCTCCATGTTATTTAATCTATTGATGAATGGTTTATTTAGAAGAATGGAGAGAGAAGGGAAGAGTATTACGTTGAGAAATATGGAGGGTGAATATGAAGTGAATGTTTTACTTTTTGCAGATGATGCGGCACCTGCTGGTGGCAGAATCTTGAGAAAGGATGAGAATACTTGTGAGAGAGTTTGAAGGGAAATGTGCAAACAAGAGATTGAAATTCAATCCAGCGAAGAATAAAGTTATGAGGATTGGAGGTGGGGATGAGGAAATGTGGAGGGAGGAATTGGTTTGTAGAAGTGTGAGAATGGAAACTTGAGGAGGAGGTGAATGAATTCAAATATCTAGTAATGTTGGGTGGAAGGTAAGGGTGGGACGGAAAAAGGAATAAAGAACAAAGTGGTAGAAGGAATGAAAGTATTGGGGGGCCTAAGAAAAGTATGGAAGAAAGGAAAATTTTTGAAAGAAATAAAGATAAGAATGTTTGAATGTATGTGTTCACCTTCTGTATTGTATGTGTGTGAAACATAGACGATAAGTGCTCGGTCGAGAAAAAGTTTCAATATCTTTGAGATGAAAGATTTGAGAGCGATATATAAATTGAGAAGGATTGATAGGATTAGAAATGAAAGAATAAGGGAGATGTGTAAATGGAAGAAGGGTGTAATTGATAGAGAGGAGGAGGATGTGCTAAAATGGTTTGGACATATGTGAAGAATGAAAGAGAACAGAATGGTTGGCAAGGTACGTAGATCCGATGTAGATAGGGGAAGGGTAGGGGGAAGGGAAGGCCGAAGTGGAGATGGATGGATGGAGTGAGAGTGATTTTGATTGAAGGAATTTGAGTTAAGACGAGGGTAGAAGATTTTGGGAGACAGAGATGGAGGGAGGTGGTGAAAGCGTTGAAAGGTAAGAATAGTTATGTTTGTAAGGGAATTGTGGCGGGCACCACCTCACGAAAGTGGGAAAGGTGATAGTGAAATATATATATATATATATATATATATATATATATATATATATATATATATATATATATATATATATATATATATATATATATATATATAATATATATATATATATATATATATATAATATAAATCCGCATCATCCGCATCCGCATCCGCATCCGCACTTTCTAAAATTCAACATCCGCATCCGCATCCGCATCCGCACTTCTCCAAAATTCAACATCCACATCCGCAAATTGGAAAATATGACATCCGATCCATCACTAATATATATATATAAATCGAGCAAAAAAAAATCCTGTAATTTTTCTTTCACAAGAAAAAAAAACATCTCCACTTCTTATGATACAATAAAAGATTGTTTTGTTTGGTCTGTTACTTTCTTTATATTATTTATGAAATGTACATAAAAGGACAAATCTAGCAATATTCAAATATTTTCAATATTATAAAGTGATCTCCAAGTTGCCAAAAAAAAAAAAAAAAAAAAAAAAAAAAAAAAAAAAAAAAAAAATATCGGAAGACAAACAGCAACTTCATAAAAACTGCTATTGAAATTTCGCATTCTATTTTTGGTAAGTTGCCATATCTGTCTTATTATTTAAAAACTAACAATTTGGCTTAATTGAGGACTCCGATTTTAGAGCCCGTATTTTATATTATTGCGATATGCGTAAAAAATATCGTACACCAAAATTTGCAGTTGCAAAATGCATTTAATCCATTATTTTCTTTATTAATTTATACTTTTTATGTGTAAAGTTGTTAAAAAATGAATTTAAATCACTTTTCTCTGACAAAAATTTCATACTTTAAATCAAAATCCTACGCCTGGTATTTTTAATTTGGAGGGGCTGCAGCCCTGGAGCCCATATTAGACGAGCCGCCACTGTATATATATATATATATATATATATATATATATATATATATATATATATATATATATATATATATATATATATATATATATATATATATATATATATATATATATATATATATATATATATATATATATATATATATATATATATATATATATATATATATATATATATATATATAGAGTTAATATAAGTATAGCACATGGTCTTGCACGTGGCAATATCTATGTTATTTTAGAGTTCGGAGAGTAAATTAAGGTTTTAAAGTATGGTCAAGTTTTTGACGATGAGCAATCCCTTGTCATTTGAAGAATTAAAAAAAAATCAAAATTCGTTATTTTGTACAAATTTTGCGTTGAAACTTGAAACCGGACAAAACTGTTAACGATAGGTAATGGGTGTAATGCTGATTTTCTTCATATTATCATTAACTTTTAAAGTTCTGTTAGAATTTCAATTACCATACAGTTGCATGCAGCATCATTGATTACATTTAGGCTTATGTAAGACCAATTTCTGATATTTTTAATGTCCAAAATTACAAAGGTTGTCTAGAAATAATGTAAATCTGGGTACAGGTTTTACCTGATATTTTCTCTGAGCTATAATATATAATAGGCTATTGTACACTAAGTGTAGGATAGGCCTTGAATTAGTCTGTGTAAAAATAATAGGATGTTAATATGCCTTTGTTAACATTTAGTTTGTTGATAATTGTAATTCTCTAGGTTCATTATTTTTGTACATGGAGGCCACCAATTTGAAAATATATATATTGATAGTTTCATATATTCAGAAATCTATTGACTTATATTATTTAAATTGTTATTAGGTTACTAAATACATTTGAAAGCTTGATACCTGAATGTTTATATACAGGAGCTCTGTTCCTGTTCTTTCTGTCCTTTTGTTAATGGTGGGTTTACTCTTTTATTATATACCAGTATACCTATATATATATATATATATATATATATATATATATATATATATATATATATATATATATATATATATATAGGCTTAGGTTAAGAATTGTCTAACCTTATATATCAATATTTTTTATATTGATATTTTGAAATTTTAATTGATATTTTAAAATTTTGATAGTTTTAGTGGTAATACTTTATTGTAGGGGACCATTTTTTTTTCTTCTCAGCATAATTACGAAAATGAAATATGTTGTTTATTTTTTTGGTTAATTGACGAATGCCAAACCCTTTTATATATAAAAAAATAAATAAATAAATATTTTAATTAATTTTTCTTCAATGTGACTTTACAAGATCTTGTAATACAGCAGAGCAGAATGAAGTAGTATTATAAAGGTTGTCAGTGCTTTCATATCAATGGGTTGCCTAGAATATTTTTTTTACTTACTCATCAAAAAAAAAAATTTTTTGGCAACGTATTAAATGATTATATATATAGGTAAAGGTTAAGAATCTTTCTGACCTTCGATATTTGAAAATATTGATATATTGATATATCAAACCTATTCAAAAGCGTTGCCACAAGGTGAGGGCTACTGCCATATTACACCAGACATAAATTAGTTTTCTAGAGAACTTTGTTCGACTTATCATAACCTGAACTACCGAAGTTGCCAAAAATAGAGGCCTAACCTATAAAAGAGCGTGGCCGCGAGACGAGGCTTACTGTCATCAAAATATCGATATATAAGGTCAGAAAGATTCTTAACCTAAGCCATATATATATATATATATATATATATATATATATATATATATATATATATATATATATATATATATATATATATATATATATATAGAGAGAGAGAGAGAGAGAGAGAGAGAGAGAGAGAGAGAGAGAGGAATATAAGTGAAAATTTTATTACCACCATTCACGGGTCAGGGGGTACAGGAGGCAGAGCCCCCCGTAGACAAATGATCATGTGCCATGCATTTACGATTTCATTGCTGTACTGCAATAATGCATATTATTATAAAGTTGCAAATGCATGGCACACAAACATTTGTCTACGTATCCCCCAACCTGTGAGTGGTGGTGATAAAATTTTCATTTACGTTCCTCTCTCTCTACATATATTATATTATTATTATTATTATTATTATACATACACTACACCATATTCCGCATCACGCATGGTGGTTTCAACTACAGAAATGAAAATTCCTACAATTGTACTTGGGAATATATATATATATATATATATATATATATATATATATATATATATATATATATATATATATATATATATATATATATATATATATATATATATATATATATATATATATATTACAAATTTTAACTATTATTTCCATTTTTAGCTTCAACATATTTTAAAATTTAGCAACATCAAAATATTGAAAGAAGAGTTTTATAACTTTGACACAATATTATGATGTCATAATTATTCTTATTATTTTAAACTTGTTTTTTCTTTTTAATTTAAGTGTTTTTTTATTTTTTTTCTTACAAAATAATTTTGTGTTCATCGATTAACCAAAAAAACAAACAAACATATCATTTCCTTTTTAGTAGTTATGCTGAGAAGAAAAAAAAATGGGTCCCCTATACTAAAGTATTTCCGTTTTAGTAATAATTTACCTTGTATAGTGATAGGCTGTATTTTTTCATTTTAAGATTAATATTAAAGATACAGGTTTAATTTGTACTATAGATTGGTGTATATATTTTTATATGTTGTAATATGGCAGGCCTTTATCATACGGCAATGTCAGTCATTCAGGTTATAGGTTGAACTAAGTACGCTATAAAATTAAATAATAATGATAATATTAATAGGCATAAATGAAATGAAAGCTAAATAATAAGAATACAAATGGTAAAAAATTCAAATTAATATCAATATTTTGATATTTCTATATATCGAAATTTCCATATATCGAAGGTCAGATATCTTCTTGATCTTTACTTATATATATATATATATATATATATATATATATATATATATATATATATATATATATATATATATATATATATATATATATATATATATATATATATATATATATATATATATATATATAGGGATGTACCGATAGTATCAGTATTGGCAGTATCGGCCATTTTTTTATCGGTATCGGTATTGGTTAATATGGCTGATACATGGCCACTACTCCGATACTCCTTACTTTTTGGGTGAAGAATTATGAAGAAACTTTTAGATTAAAAAATAAATCTAGTTTCAATATAAAAGTTCTAATAAGAAATTCCTTAAGCTAGCCCATAATTCGTCTTCCTAGTATATATATATATATATATATATATATATATATATATATATATATATATATATATATATATATATATATATATATATATATATATATATATATATATATATATCACGCTCACCTTCTTCTAAATCGGAGAAAACTCTCCTTCGCACACAAAACATTAATACAGACACCCTTTAAAGAAAAAAAAAAAAAAAAATGGTGGTCTCAACAATAGTAGCCTCGGAGAAGCCCCGGGGGACGGCTTCCAAATATAGCCCCTCATCCACCCCTTCCCCCATCACCACTTGGGAGTTTGTGCCACCAAGATACAGCTGCCAGTTTGTCCTGATGCAAGGTCTATTTTTTTCATTAATTTCTGCAACATTCGCGGTCTGCACTCTAATTTCCACTTTGTTGAACATCACCTCTCTTCTTCTAGATCTCACCTCTTATTCTTGACCGAAACTAAGATGTTTGAGTGTTCTGATAGCAAACCCTATTCTGTTTCCTAATACTGTCTCTATCCTCAATTTTCAGCCAAAGTTGGATGTTGTGCATACGTGCGCAACAATGTCGTTTGTTCTTGTGTCTCTAATTTGGAATCTTCTGAATTTTCAACCTTATGGCTTAGGCTCTCTTGCCATTCTATGACTAAATTCATTTGTTCAGTTTATTTATCTCCTAATTCTACTGACTATCCTAAATTCTTCTACTATTTAAACTCCAAAATAGAGCACATTCTCTCTTCTTCTCCTTTCTCTGAAATCATCATATTAGGTGATTTCAATGGCTTTCATCTAGTTCTCATGATACAGCTGGTGAACGTACCTTCAATTTCGCTATCCAAAATGACCTTGAGCAGTTGGTGCAGCTCCCTACTCGTATCCCTGACTGTCTTGGACATGAACCCAACATTCTAGACCTTTTCCTAACTTTTAATCCTTCTCCATATACTGTTAAGCTCTTTCCTCCTCTGGGTTCCTCCGATCACCTTCTTATCTCTGTATCCTCTTCTATCTCATCAAGTCTTCCGCAGGAAAGACCCCCTTCTATTGAAAGGAAATGTTTGTGGCACTTCGGTGCCGCATGCTGGTCGGACTGCTGGTCATACTTCTTCGATTTCCCGTGGAATGATTATTGCTTCCGTGGTAGGGGTACCGCTGTAAGTAAAAACGCTCACCAAAAATGGAAAGAAATAGAGCGATAAATAAACCTTAGACGATTCTGGAGCTATTCCTACTCCTTCAACCCCTCTATTTCAATCATGCCTAAAATTAGAATTTCTTCTATAGATGTCATTTCTGCTCTCTCTGACCTAAATACTAAGAAGGCCTACGGTCCTGATGGTATCCCTCTTGTGGTTCTCAAAACTTGTGCTTCCGAACTTGCACCGTGCCTCGGTAAACTACTTAGTCTTTGTCTCTCTACTTCAACCTTCCCTTCTTGCTGGAAACGTGCGCTCATTCAGCCTGTGCCGAAGAGGGGTGACCCCTCTCGACCCTCCAACTACCGTCCTATTTCTTTGACCTCCGTTCTCTCAAAAGTTTTCGAATCTATTTTTAACAGGAAGATTTGGAAACATCTCAATTTTTCTAATCTTATCTCAGATCGCCAGTATTACTTTCGTAAGAAACGCTCTACGGGTGATCTTCTTTCCCTTCTCTCTGACTCTTGGTCCTCCCCTCTTTGGCATTTTTTTGAATCTTTTGCTGTGGTGCTAGACATATTGAATGCCTTCGATAGAGTCTGGCACAAAGCTTTGATTTCTAAACTCCCCTCTTTCAGTTTCTGTCCTTCTCTCTGTGATCTCACTAATTTCCTTTCCGGTCGTTCTATAGCCGCTGTTGTAGACTGCCACTGTTCTTCCTTTAAATCTATTAATAGTGGTGTTCCTCAGTATTCTTTACTATCCCCAACACTTTTTCTACTTTTCATTAATGACCTTCTCTCTATTACCTCATCTCCTATCCTCTCCTATGCTGATGACTCCACCCTTCATTATTCCTTCCAGTTTGAAAAACGTCCCACCCAACAGTAGTTGATAGACTCGAGAAGGGTAGCCTTGGAGCAACTAACCTCTGATCTTTCTCGTATTTTAAATTGGGGCAGAGAAAACATCAATGCCTCAAAAACCCAATTCCTTCATCTCTCCACTTGACACAATCTCCCACACAACTCAAGCCTTCATCTGTTCTTAATATTCTTGGTGTTTCTTTTTCTCGTGATCTTTCTTGGAAAGATCACATTACTTCTCTTTCTAAACAAGCTTCTAAGAGGTTGGGTGTTCTGAGGCGCCTTCAGAATTACTTCATGCCACCCCAGTTGCTTGCTCTGTATAGGGGTGTAGTTTGCTCCTGTATGGAGTATGCTTCGCACATCTGGGGTGGTTCCGCACATACAGCTCTCCTAGAGAAGGTGGAGTCTAGGGCATTTTGTCTCATCAACTCTCCTGCTCTTACTAACTCTTCAATCTCTTTCTGCCCATCGAATTGTTGCGTCACTCTCTCTTTACTACGCTATTACAACGGACACTGCTCTTCTGAACTCTCTCATCGCATACCTCCTCTATTGAAAAGAGCTCGTGCGACACGCCTTTCTACACAGTCTCATCCTTTCTCTGTCCAACTCTCCGACCCCAGACTTAACCTCTATGCTCAATCTTACATATACTCTACTGGTAAAGTCGGGAACACACTCCCTTTATCTGTTTTCCCAACTTCCTTGACTTGCATACTTTCAAACGCCGTGTATCTGGACACGTTGGCCACAATCGACCAGGATAGTTCTCTCCCAACTCCGGTGAAATTTGGTAGGCCTCTGGCCGCCTTTGCCCAGCGGAGGATATATATATATATATATATATATATATATATATATATATATATATATATATATATATATATATATATATATATATATATATATATATATATATATAATATAATATATGCGTGTTTGTGTGTGTGTGTGAGAGAGAGAGAGAGAGAGGGAAAGGAAAAAATTAAGACATTTTATAATTTAAAAAAAAAAAAAAAAAAAAAAAAGTCTTAAAAACTAAAAAGTTGGTGCAAACTAGGTGAGTAGGGAAGGGAGTCGGTAGGAGTCGCTTAATTTACCGACTCCGACTCTCCATCCCTGTTCTAAACATTTTTTATTCCTAATAGATAATATTTTAATTTATAAAATATACTTGGGCACAAGCCATGAAATACATGACTAAGTATTGGTTGTACAGGGAATGCAATCCTCAGTTGCCTGGCAGTACACAAATGTTCTATCTTATTACTGTGTATTTCTTATAATTAAAGTATCGGTATCGGCCCCTTAAAAAAATAGAGTATCGGTATCGGCCTCTTTACTGGTATCGGTACATCTCTAATATATATATATATATTATATATATATATATATATATATATATATATATATATATATATATATATATATATATATATATATATATATATATATATATATATATATATATATATATATATATGTGGGTTTCCTGAAATTGTTCCAATTTAATTAAAGGGGAAGTTACAGCTCCTTCCCAATTAGAGTTTGAAGTATAAAATCGACATGTGAATTTTCATTAAAATATGAGGGTGTGTAGTTACAAACTGTAGATTTTTATTATTTATTTTTGTATGTGCATGGATGTATGTTTGTCAAGTGTAGGAAAAGCCCACATATGAAAAGTATTAAACACTTTCTAACCTTTTCCCTGTGACTGAAATATACATATCAATCAAAAAATTATTTTACTTTACAGTACTTAAAATGTACTGGTAAATAATGGTCTTATCTAATAATATACATTGCTCTATTTCAGGATTCTGGATTTGCATAATTTTTTTTTTTTAACAGTAGAGGTGTTATTTAAATTATATTTTAAAAATGAATCTTAATCCACAATTTAATCAAATTGGTGAAACATTTGTGAAACAGTATTATGAAGTGTTTGATGGACCTCGTGAAAATAGAGAAAAACTAGCAATTTTTTATCATGTAAGTAAGATTTGTTTATTCAGAAAGTTGAAATTCTAGCCATATATGAACTATTTTTAATAGTGGTAAGTTACCTACTGTACATGTTTGGCTAAGGTTGTAAGAAAAATTTGTAGAATTTTTTTAAGCCTTTAATATTTATTAGAAATACTTGTTGAATGCTGAGTACATATCCAAAAAGAGGCTATGTAAAGAAGTGGGCAAGTTAATTAATTCTTTATAAAGAAGATTAAAGATAGATTAACTTGGGTGAAAGGTTGTTTCTAAATTTCAAAGCTTGCAGGATAGTTCTTTTCTAACCAAAGAAACTCTATGCTAATAGAATTATTTGTCTTTAACATCAACTATTTCAACAAGGGGGTTATCATTTGAGATATTAGTTAGGTATGCAACATAACATGCAGATAATTCCTAGAGCTGATAACATTACCTGCAATTAAACTTTGCTAGGGAGCTGTTAAGCTAGTCTAAGTCTTCCATGTTTTGTGGGATACTTTTTTTTTTTACTTCTATTAATTCAGAAATCACTTTGAAGCTTTATGTAAGTTTTGCTTAAAAGCATTTTTTAAAAGAGACAATGCTATTTACTAATTTTAATGTTTTAATGATAGAATAATGTTGAAAACAACTTGATCTTCTTTGGTTTTGTGGGATGTAATATTTGAACCAATGTCACCAAGCTCTTTTGTAAAGTCTAGAGTTTTACAAGTATAATTGTGTTTATTTATTTATTTTTTTTATCTCCCTCCTCCCCCCATCTTTCTTCCAGGTACACTAATCTTTTATAACTAGTATGCATGAATTTGGGAATTTTTTTTTATTGCATATTATTGGTTTATCAGAATATCTTTAAAGAATGTTTTTATTGGGAAGGTTGAGTTGATGTCCAGACATCCTAAAAACTGGTATTAAAAGAATTTTGAAATACATTCCTTTTAATTATTTTAGGAGTACTTAAATGTTTCTCATAAAATCGAGTTCAGTAACAGATTCAGAAAAACATTGAGATGCTTCATCATGCTCCAAGAAAGCATATTCTTACATTCAGCTTACTGAACTATGTTGCTTAATAAAAAGTTTACTTAATCATGATCAATACTGATGAAATTGCTGCTTGGAATTTTTTCTTTGGCATTAACTATAAACATTAACTTCAGTTTGCCAAATTTTGAAAATTTTAAATTATTGGCATCGTTAATTGCATTGGACTTTTTTTCTCACTGTAGAAACTCTTCACCAAAGATTTACAGCTTTGACTCAAAGCACCAAAGCAGAAACTTTACCTCACATTTTGATTTCCTATATTTTTCCCAGAAAGATTTTCGACAGTTGGACATTCAAGGGCATATAACTTTTTTTCTAAAACAGATGTCAAAAATCCCATCCTAGCAAATGTATCCAATAGATATGTGAATATTCAGTTCAATTTTCAGGTCATTTCGACCAGTGGTTTGGCCCTTCTATTCACTTTTTTCAAGTGTAAATTTTCTACAAAACTTTTAAACTGTTATAGATACAGAAAAAAGTAAGAAATTGAGTTTTTTCAGCGCGTTGAAATGCATCTACCCTGCAAATTTGATAATAATCGGTCAAGAATAAAAAATTTTTTTGAAATTGGACCCTCCCCATAAGTAAACATGGATAATTGATGTTTCCATGTCTAAGATTGCATTTGCATTGTTCAAATAGAATCTGCTCAAATGGTACCTATTTTATAGAATTTAGTGAAATGGGAATGTGTTTATCATTCCAAAAGTCCCATGTATATCACATTAAAAAAAATAAAAAATAAGTTTAGCATTATGTATATCCTTTAGGTACTTTGTATCATTGATTCTCCAGTTTTGAAATGGCAAACTACTTTTTAAGCTTTTTGCAGTTATGATCATTCTCTTCTTCTCTTTTGTTCTATTTTCATAAGAATGAGTTTTGATTACAAAACATGTTTAGAATTTCACCTTTAAGATTTATCAATTGTTCCTCCAGCCCACAATATTAATTTTACTCCCCAAATTGGGCTCTGAATCCACATTTTGAGAAGCAATGTTTACATTTTTATCAATCAAAAATCAAAACAAAACAAAATATTTTTGAAAATTTTTCTGTAGCAAATAAATTTTCCATTATAAGTTATGGATCAGCACGATTTCGTGGCATATATTTATTAGGACTAACAAATTAAATTATAATTGTAAATTATATTTATATATAATTATTTAATTAAATTATATATGTGTAAAATTATAAAAGTAGATGCATATCTTTTAAATTTAGTTATTTATATTTTTTTGCGTTAGAAACACTTTATCTAAAGCAAATAAATGCTGCTGTAAATCATTCTAAATCAATCAACATTACATGCAACAACAAAATTTTACATTAAATTAATAATTAAATAAAAATCTTATTAGATTATGAAGTAAATTTTGATGAATATACTTCTTTCAGTTAAATATTTTGACTCTTGTTAAAAATCATCACAAAACAACATTCAAACGATGTAATAATAATCCTGTTTTGAACACGAGTTGCAGCGTAGTGATGCCATCATGCAGTGGAAAAGTGAAATATTTTTGCACTTATGGTTTTCTTTTATATATTTTCCTAAAATATTTATTTATTTTATTTTTTCTTGATATTTTTTAATGTTTTTTTTTTATGTATATATATATATATATATATATATATATATATATATATATATATATATATATATATATATATATATATATATATATATACAGTGGAACTCCATTATTCGTCCCCTCCAGTATTCGTCTTTTCCGATATTCGCCCTGTAATTTTTTTCCGATATTCGTCGAAAAAATCAATATTCGTCCTACCTACGAAAGCCTATAACCTTAAAAATAATAATATTATATAAATATTTATTTTATAGCGTTTATATATATATATTATATATATATATAATATTATATTTTGATTTTCGATATATATTTTTATATTATAACGAATTAATTATTATTAATATGGGATTATATATATATTATATATATATATTCTTAGGCCGAATTATCGTTAATGTCTTTTGAAGGTGTCCAAGTTCAAGGAGCTGTAAATATTGTAGAAAAAATTAAGGTAAGTTAATAATAATAATAATTTATAGGAAACTTGATTAAAAATATTACAGTATTGTACTACTTAACCCCATCTCGACACACACACAAAAAAAACTATGTAGGTATATTTGACAAGTGTTGTTTTTATGTTTTGACACATTAATAGCCACTTTATGCATGTATATGTAAAAATTTTCTTACTGTTAATGATGTACGTTTGGGCAAATTGTCAACGAGAAAAAAAAAATTGTAATTTCTTTCATGCCTAGAGGGTGGGTTTTACTTTAGTTTCCCCCCCTGGTTTAACTACAAATCAATTATTGGTTCATTGAGCTGTTTCAATGTATATAAAAAAAATTAGTAAAAGAGAATGTTGAAAATTCAATATTATCAACATCGTTTAGTAAGTAGAGATAATCAGTTGAAAATGATAAGGAAGATTGAAATTAATATTAATGATTGGTTCAGAAGCCCAGCTTCTCTGCCTATCCAAATATTTAGGGGAGAAAAGACCTATATGAAATTTCAAATGAAGGAAGGTTTTCGTTTAATAGATTCTTGTCTTTGTTCTCCCTACTATTTTCTTATGTAGTCTATTAAGTTTTCCTTCCTGCTGGAATCATGCTTTCACTCAAACTATGGTGAAAAATGGGGACTTAATCCTATACTATTGTCCTGTTGCTTTAACCTTTGTATATTTCTTTACTGGAAGATTTGGAATAATCTTTAATATTTTAATTTTATCTCCTATCGCCAGTACGATTTCCGCAAGAAGCGTTCTGTTTGTAATCTTCGTTCCTTTCTCTCAGCTCTTCAGCATTTTAGTGAATCTTTTCATGTAGTGCTTGACATAATATTGAAAAAATTATATTACATTTTAAATTGAAAGACTTTTATTTTAAAATTGGACTCATAATGTCACTAATATATATATTTTATAGCTACTGAACTTGCCATTTTATTGTAGTGGTGGAGGAAATGTGGGGAGCTCATTACTTAAGATTTTTTTTGTCAGGGAAAATTGAGCTAAATGTTTTTTTATGTTGCGACTTTATTTAAATTTGATGGGCAGATTACTCGAGTTTAATTGCAAGTTTTGCTTGTACTTAGATCATCCAATATACTCTAGGAACTGCGGGCAGAGGTTCTAATACAGATGGTCGGCCTTTCTGTGCTTCTAAGAAAGAAGCAATATAATTTTTGTATGTTGTAAACGTTGGTCATGTTTTATGTGAAATGTGGATTTTATGAGGTTAGTGAAATAATACAACCACATTGTGTTCAACTAGGATTGAGAGCTGAACCTCAGAGTTACCAAGAACTCTGTAACTTTAATTTTTTATATATTTTGGGGATTATGGTAACTCCTTTTTAATTTTAAATTAATTTTCATCTGGGCATTTATGAAGTTGAAGTGTGATGTGGTTAGTGCATATATATATATATATATATATATATATATATATATATATATATATATATATATATATATATATATATATATATATATATATATATATATATATATATATATATATATATATATATATATATATATATATATATATATATATATATATATATATATATATATATATATATATATATATATATATATATATATATATATATTCCTTATTTTACATTAGAATTTGACATTTCAAAAAATTCAGAGAATGATTACAGCAATTGATTGTCAGCCCACATTTGACGGAGGTGTACTTATAAATGTTTTAGGTCAACTTAAAGTAAGTAAATTCTCCATTTTCTTTTAAAATAAGTAAATAACCATTAATACCATATTTTTTTTTTTTCAATTAAATAATTCGCCATTGAATTTTTTTTCTTGGAGAAATTGAAATTTAATGTTTTATTGGAAAGGACAAAATATTCAGGAATTATAAGGTTCAAATACCTTAATCTTAAAGTGTGTCACTTTGGATTGAGATGAACATCATTACCAATTTGAAACTCTCCTCAACTCTCAATTCCTAGATCATTTGGAGTCTCATTCTCTTTTCTCAGATCATCAGTATGGCTTTCGACGCTTGAGGTCAACTGGTGACATACTTTCCTATCTTACTGACCTATGGTCTTCTGCCCTTAAAGACTTCGGGGAGTCTTGTGTTGTGGCGCTTGACATATCCAAGGCTTTTGACCGGGTATGGCATGCGTTGCTGCTCTCCAACTCTCCCTTCCTTTGGGTTTCCTCCTCCTCTTTGCCTACTCTTGTCTAGTTTTCTCTCAGATCGTTCCATTTTGGCACTTGTAGATGGAGCGAACTCTTCCTTTTTTTTCTCTCAACTGTGGTGTTCCTCCGGGCTCTGTTTTATCTCCAAACTTATTCTTGCTTTTCATTAAAGATCTCAACTCCTCTTCTAACTCTGTTCACTCTTATGCTGGTGACTCAACTTTCCATTCTTCTCATTTCAAATCTGCTCCCTCTTTTGCTTCTAGAGTGCTTCTCATCTTCAACTTTCCGATTCTATTCTTGTCGATCTGGATGGGATTTCCCGGTGGGATCATAAAAACCTTGTGAAATTCAACTTTAAAAACTCAATTTCTTCACATCTCCCTCTCAAAAACACCTCTCAACTTTCCAATCGTCTTCGATAGCTCTCCCGTCTCACCTGTAAATAACATTAACATTCTTAGTCTAAACATAAACAATAAATTGTCTTGGAAACCACATCACATCTGTTGCTAAGGCGGCGTCTAAGAAGCTGGGAATATACAGGTTGCGAGAATTTTTTTTTTTCTTAGCAGTTACTCCAATTATATAAAGCTCTTTTTCGCCCGGTTAAGTTTAAAGCTAAAAAATTAATAAACTGTCCCTTACTTTCAAACTATCTTGATCCTCTATCTCTGCGACGTGATGTGGGCTACTCTCTCTTTTCTATAGGTACTACAATGGCAGGTGCTCGAGGGAATTGGTCTCTCGCATTCTTCCACCATTACATCGTCCTCTTTGCACAAGGGTGCCCTACTTTCGCACGAATTTTGTGTGGATGCTGGAAACCCCAGGCTTGCCCGTTGTGGTGCCTTCTTTCCAGCCACTTCTGTTCTGTGGAACTCTCTACCATCATTTATTTTTCCTCCTGTATTCTGTATTTATTTCTTCCTCTCTTCAAGGCTTTCGTTTGTTCCTAACTTAGGGATCTGCGTTAGGTTCGGGTCTGAGTGAGTTTTCTTCTTTTTCATCCTTTTGTATATGCCCTCTCCTTGAAAAGGGCTCTGACTTTTTAAAAAAAAAAGGCACCACAAAATTAAAAACGGTAAAATTTTAGAATTAGTATCTTAATATAATATGTAATTTTTTATTTTTCTAATACTAAATATATCATATTGTTGTTTTGACTATTATAAAATTTTACTATTTGACAAAATTGTTAAAGAAATTTGAGCTTAATTAAGTATTCAAGAAAATACTTGAATGAAGATTTGTAAAAAAGGCGAATACTTAAATCTGTTTTTTAGTATTAATAATAATTATTATTATGAATAACAAAGCAAAAAATGAATGCAACATTTATTTAAATCTTAAGATAATTATATAAATAAGTTAATATCAACGTTTCGATCATTGCTATGATCATCATCAGGACACTGAAAATTGAAGGAAAGACACATATAAACAAAATCACATACAATAATAACACTAATGACAACAATAAAAATAACACTAATAAAACTAATAATAATGCCAATAATAACAATAATAATAATAATAATAATAATAATAATAATAATAATAATAATAATAATAATAATAATAATAATAATAATAATAACAATAAAACATTGTAGCACAATGAAAACTAAGATATAATAGATGAAAATTTGTAAAATTTAAGACCTAAAGGACAATATAATAAAAACTAAACACAGATGAATAATAACACTAAGCTCAACATGTCAAACACGGTTCAATTGAAGAAAGAATCGTGAAAGAGAAAAAAGGTAAAGGAAATAATATAGTAAACTGAACGTTGTCATTGCCTCCTCTCTTCCTTATTTACTACATATTTAGGTTTCGTTTCTCTCCCACACCTCCATCTCCATTGTAATCTGTGTTCCTACCCTACGTGTGTATGTTGAGTATACGTTTTTGTTTTTATATGTGTATGTATGTGTTTGTGACCTATGTGTTCAGATACGTTTGTATGTTGTATATGTTACATACACCTGTACATGTATATTGTGTGTGTTATTATTATGTATATGTTCATTTATATGTATGTATGTTGTATATATGTTTATATGTATGTGCGTATGTTTGTGTTGTGTATGTATGTATGTTAGTTACTTGTCGTGTTTGTTTCCTCGTGTTGAAATTTTTTAACAACCAACCTAACGTTCAGTTTACTATATTATTTCCTTTACCTTTTTTCTCTTTCACGATTCTTTCTTCAATTGAACCGTGTTTGACATGTTGGCTTAGTGTTATTATTCATCTGTGTTTAGTTTTTATTATATTGTCCTTTAGGTCTTAAATTTTACACATTTTCATCTATTATATCTTAGTTTTCATTGTGCTACAATGTTTTATTGTTATTATTATTATTATTATTATTATTATTATTATTATTATTATTATTATTATTATTATTATTATTATTATTATTATTATTATTATTGTTATTATTATTGCATTATTATTATTATTATTAGTGTTATTTTTATTGTTATCATTAGTGTTATTATTGTATGTGATTTTGTTTATATGTGTCTTTCCTTCAATTTTCAGTGTCCTGATGATGATCATAGCAATGATCGAAACGTTGATATTAACTTATTTATATAATTATCTTAAGATTTAAATAAATGTTGCATTCATTTTTTGCTTTGTTATTCATAATAAAAATTAGGCTTAAGAGAAGCGCCTCAATTTACAAAATAATTATTATATGTATTTAAGAAAAATAAAATGCAAATCAGATGTTGGAACAAATGTCTTTATTATTAAATGATTTATTCATTAATTCTTGTGTCAGTAAAAATAATGTATACAATATATTTATGATATATACTAAGTGAAACTTTTGATTACTAGATGGATGATGATCCACCTCATGGGTTTAATCAGACTTTTATATTAAAACCATTGGGGGACAGCTTCTTTGTTCAACACGACATGTTTCGTCTGGCTCTTCATCATATTGCCATTTGAATGGAAAGCGTATTGTAGAACATATTTTGTTCTTATGTATATATATATATATTTGTAATAATTTTATCCACTCTGCATTGCTTTTTAAAATTTATTTAGTCTTTTTTTTTTTTTTTTTTTTTTTTTTTTTATTTTTTGGCGTTAAGATAAATTTTTTTTTTGCCATTTAAATGTCCTGTATTTAAAAAATAAAAAAGAACCTCGAATCCCTTTACAAATTTAAATAGCGTTGAATTGCATGATATAACCAGGATTTAATTAGTAGCTCAATGGGAAGTTAATTGTTTAGTTTGCCTAATTCCATTATTTAAAATGCGTTCAATTTTGAATGAGACTGTTCGAATTTTTTTTTTTTTTTAAATAAAATAATTAAAACTTGAGCAATGTTTTTAATAATTGATTTTCTTTGTGGCTTATTATCTAATTTTTTTTTAAAGCGTCTTTGGAGATCTTCGTTTAAATTTAAATGTTTTGTTTAATATTTCTTTGTAAATTTATTTTAGTAGTGAGCATGTAAAAAGTGTTTTTTGTTTTCATGGATTGGGTTATATTAATTTATTGATTACTCAACAATTTTTATTGACAAATTATTTTTTTTTTTTAATTATCCGTTCTGTTTACTAATTTTTTTTTCTTTGCTGAAGCAATATATATATATATATATATATATATATATATATATATATATATATATATATATATATATATATATATATATATATATATATATATATATATATATATATATATATATATATATATATATATATATATAATATATATATATATATATATATATATATATATATATACTGCAGAGTCCT
Organism: Armadillidium nasatum; assembly: GCA_009176605.1. Taxonomy (NCBI): domain Eukaryota; kingdom Metazoa; phylum Arthropoda; class Malacostraca; order Isopoda; family Armadillidiidae; genus Armadillidium; species Armadillidium nasatum. The sequence goes on from SEYY01007908.1 coordinate 29,186, forward strand.
AAAAATATTAGTTAAACCTCAAACTCTCGCTCCACAATTTTAATTTTAGAATTTTAGGTTTAATCTATCATAGAATTTCAATTTTGACTTTATATCAGTCTAAATTCTTAAATTTATGATTGACTTATATTTTATGTTCAAAAATATTTTTCCTTTATACATATATAATAAAATATGGATGTGTTTGTGTAGATGTGATGGAAAAAAGGTAGCCCTTTTGAGATCCACTAAAATAAAAGAAAACTATTCCAAATTACCTTATGAATAAAGGAGCAAAATATCTTAGCATTTTGCTCTAAAAGTTGCTTGTCAAAGAAAGTGGAGATTAAGGAGGATGAGAGAGGTTTCTATAAATGATATTCAGATTGGGATAAAAGATATGAACAGAAAAAGAGAATATTTAAGAATGAGAGTTTAATAAACGAAGGAGAAAGTAAATGAATAATATGTGAAGAAAATTATATTGAAGATACTGCAATGTTGTCGTATCGTCCATACAAGGATGATGCTATTATCCTAAACAAGAGATTGGAGATAGTATGGTAAGATTAAGCGAACTGATTATTCGAAAAGTCTTAAAATCGATCCTGTTAAAAGATGGTATGTTAGCGAGGCCAATCCAAATGTGCAAGGTTTACGCCATGCAATGATGGACGAAGCACCATGATAAGACTTGAGAATAAAGGTAATGTAAAAGAATTATTAGTTACACTTTCCAAACCTTTATCCTCATTAGATAATTTGGATAAACGAAGTGATTCTTCCAGAATCACAAGTGAAACCACAAGAAAAATTGAAAACATTTGAAATTTTTTAATGGTTATTATTTTTGTATTGAAAATTTATTTAAAATAAGGATGATCGAATGTGTAGATTAATCTGAAACGCGGAGCTATCCTTTACTTCGTGTCTTAGAGATAGGGAAAGATCTTAAATTTTCTGGTACAATAACATATTTTTATTTGTCGAAAATATTAAACCATTTAAAGAAAAAGATAAGCACAATAATCGGTAGGGAAATGAAGCTTTCGGAGGAATAAAGAAAGGGTGACAACTGAGCACTAGTTGTAAATATTTTATACGTCCAATACATGTGGATTGTCCAATATGGATTTCAAATGACGAATTTTACAGTTTCGGCCATTATGTGATCTGTAAAACGTATTTCGAACTTGAGTTCGAACAGCCTTGAGTCTGATTCCAATTCAGTTTTTTAACATTCAACTTCGATCCTTAACGATTTTACATGTTTTACTTCGTAGATCTGATTCCGCAGTATATATATATATATATATATATATATATATATATATATATATATATATATATATATATATATATATATATATATATATATATATATATATATATATATATATATATATATATATATATATATTATTATATATTATATATATATATATATATATATATATATATTATATATATATATATATATATATATATATATATATATATATATATATATATATATATATATATATATATATATATATATATATATATATATATATATATATATATATATATATATATATATATATATATATATATATATATATATATATATATATATATATATATATATATATATATATATATATATATATATATATATATATATATATATATATATATATATATATATATATATATATATATATATATATATATATATATATATATATATATATATATATATATATATATATATATATATATATATATATATATACTTTCTTTTGTAGATGGATGAAGATCCTGTTCATGGATTTTCTCAGACTTTTGTATTGAAACCAATGAATGACTCCTTTTTCATCCAACACGATTCGTTCCGACTTGTCATCCACAATGCATAGTTAAAACTTTGCTTCTTTTTCTTTTCAATTTTTATATTTCACTTTCTGGGTTTTTATTATAATTATTATTTTTTTGTACCCTTTTCACTCTCTCTCTCTCTCTCTGTCGATCATTTATGGGTAAGTTGTGTTTGTTTTTTTTTTTTTTTTTTTTTTTTTTTTAAATAAATGCTCGGCTTGGCTTTATTCTTGATATCACCTTCTTTTATTATTATTATTATTATTATTATTGATTCATCATTTTTAGCGAAGAAAATGTTCATCATCTTTCCATCACATTCAGTTTTAATTTGCTTAATTACGGAAAGGAAGAAACTAGGGACAATATGGTAGCTTTCATTATATTATTATTATTATTATTATTATTATTATTATTATTATTATTATTATTATTATTATTATTATTATTGTACTCGGAAGCCTTAATCTAGTTTTAAGTTTATAGTTTAAAAAGGATTTGAAGTTCCCTATTGAAATGGGATGACGCTTAGGATGATGGTAAAATGGTTATATTTTTTACACAAGAATGATTGTGCGAATCAAAATAAAATTGAACTCTTTTTAAAATTAGCAAGTTGATAGTTATTATTATTGTTATTTTTAATGTGTTAAAGTTATTTTCCTTGGGTTGCAGTTGTCTTCTGTTTTCTTGTAAAATTACACATTAAAGGTTCTAATTTTTATTTATTTATTATTTTTATTGTATATGTTAATTTCTTAGATTTTTTTCCCCTCATATAAATGTCACTAAATAATTAACAGTTTTACATAATAATAATAATAATAATCACTCCATTTATTTAAATAATTTTTTGATTTATATTTTAAAACGTTCCATAATAAACTTGCTTTTTTTAAAGAGCTCGCTAATTAATGAATTGCCGCTAGTAAATTGCTGTCTCTTTTTTGTAATATAATTCCTATTGTATCATCATTGCTCTTAAATGTAGGATTGTGAGAAATCTCTTCATGCTATGATTACTTTATTTTTTTTTGTACATGTTTATCATAATTTACTACCTTGTTATTTGTAAGGTAGTAATTGCCACTTTTTTCATCATCATCATTATTAAGATTTAAAAATGTAAATAATTGTTATTTTGAACTAAAAAATGTATTGTAAGCGCAATTCTTAAATTTGTTAAAAAGTTTAAAGGAAAAATAAATCCCATTTTTGTGATAACATCTGTTTAATACTTTTGAATATTAAAAGTTGACAAAATAGTTATAGTTTTGTACATCCTGTACACATTTTATTATGATTTTTATTTATTATTATTAATTAAGAATACCTGATTGGTGAGAAATTCTTAAGTTCATCAGAATTTGTAACTTTAGGTGCATTTTAGAGATAAGCAATTTGATCCAAAATAATCACAGGAATAGGAAACCAATAATGTTAAGAACAGTTTGGTGTTGCTGTTATTGGTATGATAGATTGCGTCTGGCAGAGGAATAAATGTGTGAAAAAAAATAAGATTTTATGTACCTTACTAAAGATGCCAGATAGTGGTTTCAAGTCAACTAACCTATGATAAAATCAAATTAGGTGTTAGGAATTCAAAAGAAAAGTAGATTTTGAAATAAGTAACCCAAACTTGTTTAGAAACCAGATTAGAAGAATTAAAAGATTTCGAAATGATCCAATAAGATCCCATTCAAGAACCTGAATGGCAAAGTTACTGGACAATAGTTTGAGTACCGAGATAGAAAACTACCTTGGCATAGGAAGAAAGAAAGTACATTTACAGCAAATGAGAGTATAAAATTAATAGGAAATTATGAAATGAAACGGTACGTGATTGAGAGAACAAAAGTGAGAACTAAGCGTTTGACATGATCGCTAATTACTATTAAGATTGTGAAAATATTTCACGGTTTTTTGATGAAACTATTCAGAGTAAAGAGAACTCTCTGAAGACCATTCTATAAACGAGCAGATTTAGGACAGTGTTTTAATTTTAGCGTAACCGGTAAAATTGTCATATTTTTCCCAGCAAAGGATCGAGTACAATAAATGTACTCGATCATGTAAATTTAAAACATTGCGGCGGTTGGATTGCTTTTGAGTTCCTCGCAACAAATAGAAATTGTGATGTGATTGAGGACTGTTCTGTATATTCGAATGTCACTTCGAGAATTGGTACAAAACTCCTAAAAATGTTTCTTGCTGGGGCATATGAAAATTATCTTGAAGGTTTCGATCTAATGGAATGAAAAAGTGATGCTTATAATTTTCAAATTTTTTTTCAAATAGAACAAAGTTGAGAGCGAAATAACCACAGTATATATATTTATACTGATATAAATTTCCCCAACCAACACTACATCTTGTCTGCCTTGATAATAAATGTGAAGACTAAAAATAGCAAATGGGCTGTTATAAGATGAAAATATTTTTTATTCAAATAAACATTACCAAAATTTTTTTACTGGGTTAATGGATCTACGACAAAACTTTTTACAAGTTGTTTAATTAAGGAGTTTATTAAAGAGTCCTCAGCAAAAAATTTTTAAAATTCATGAAAAGTAAAAAAAAAGGTGAGAATGTCTGCGAAACTTAACAATAAACTCTAATTTTAGAAGCTTGTAAGCATCGTTCCTGCTTATAATTCTCTACATAAACAATTAAAGAGTATTGAAATGATAAATGTCCCTGTGGTTCACTATCTTTCCGTCTTATTTTTACAGAGCGCATTTCCAACGTTCGTCTTAAACTATACTGAAAGCGTTCTGCAGGCTTGCAAGATGCTTATTCTAACTCCTTGTCCGAGTGTTTAATTATATATCCTTTTATATTTAATTATATTTGCCTTTTAAATTCATATGCTGTCTTTGGTGTAGTAATTAATACTGACAACAGTAAAAAAAAAAAAAAAAATGTTCCGAAATTTGTTTGATCTGGAACCTAAAAACAACTTTTGTTTTGCGAACTAAAAGCCATTGGTTTAAAACCTGTGGCATCCAGTTATAAAAAATTTGTTCCTAAATTATTTTCCTTCATTGTTTGTTACGACAAGCATACAAGCTTTGTGGAGTTAAAACTGTTTTTAGCTTTAAACAAAGGGGAAATTTACCTCAGTCACTAATATTTAATCCATCATATTAGGCTTTTTAATACTTTTATTATTATTATTATTATTATTATTATTATTATTATTATTATTGATCGGGATTTTATCTGTTTTCAATTTGAAGAAACAAATTGTTTAATATAAAAGTGTATTTATTCATCAAGTATTTATTTCTAGGATTTGTTTATCAACTTGTGTATCATTAAACACTACTTTTGCTTTGACTAATTTCATTTCATTTCATATTTTGACAATTGCAATATTCATTTATGAGTTGATTGAATGCTTCGGAACTATTCTCGGCTCTGAAGTTCCACATAATCCCTGTTCTAGATTCCGAAGCTTTTTCATGTATTAAGTTAGTAGTAAGGGGTTAAGTTCCTCAGAGCTAAAAGAAAAACTACGTCGACTCTCTTCCATTTCCAAACCAGGAATTAGCTCCAATGTTACGGAGTCTGAATCGGTCTGTTGTATAGGATTCCTACTAGAGTTGATACAATACCCTTTAATTTACGTCATTAAGTATAATTATTGCGTGTTTAAATTTTTTGGTACAAAATTAAATATTTGTGATATTTTGTTTAACTAAATATTTTTTACAACCTTTGCATATTTTCTCTTGTGGATGTGAGTTTCTCAAAATTATGACCTTTATGTTGCACATAGAACACCATTCTACAATTTTTGAACATTGTTTTTACTTGAACATCGTGTTTTTACTATGATACAATAAGTATATATTAATATATATATATATATATATATATATATATATATATATATATATATATATATATATATATATATATATATATATATATATATATATATATATATATATATCCAAATAAAGTTCTCAACCTTATAAATAAATTTTATACATTTCACAAAATTCCTTTGTCATGACGTCTGTTACCCGTCCCTTGCATTTTTCTTCAAAACCCCCTGTCTGATTTTGACATTTCTTTCTCCTTTCGTATCAGCAGATTCTTTAGACCGATCTTCTGCTAGGTTACAATAGAATCAGCGTCTTGATCTTCTCTATAAAGGATTTCATATTGGTCTTTCTCTTTATTTTATCTTTGGTCTTCGTAGAGTTAACTTTGTATTTGTATGATATATCTAGTGTTATTGTCATTGCTCAAAGAACCCAAGTAACTTGCAAACACTCAGTCACCTGTGTTGGTAATATATATATATATATATATATATATATATATATATATATATATATATATATATATATATATATATATATATATATATATATATATATATATATATATATATATATATATATATATATATATATATATATATATATATATATATATATATATATATCTATTAGTATTATTATTATTAATTTCTATTTCATACAAACGTATGCTTTTTCAAAATGTTTTTAGATTTAAATTGATCTTTTTAGATTTAATTTAATCTTTTTCAATTTGATTTAAAAGTATTTTTCGATTTGATTTTACAATAATTTTCAAAGTTGTTTTTATTAATTGTTTTAAATAAACTAACATTTACCTAATTTCCAATGACATTATAAAATTAATTCCAATAATATAAATGACCTAAAGAGAACTCATTTATGTTAAATGAAATAAAACTATTTACTGTACCTACAGTGTATTTTTTGACACATACGTTACCACTTATCATAGAGTAATTTTTATATAAAAATAATGTTAATAAGAAGGGTATAAACTATTAGAAAATATAATACAGGAGCATAATTCTCCTATAACAAATAAAATTTACAGATAGTTTATATGAAAACATATAGAACTAGGGTGAAAACAAGGTTCTTAACCTGTGCCTCTAAATCTTTCCGTTGCATATACCAAAATAATCTAAGTCAGATGTACTATCGTGGACAGAAATAATGCACTATTGCTTGGGTCGATCATTTTTCAAAGTAACATGGGTCTAATTTTTAGATTAAATTTTCAGCCAATTGTCTTTCAACAAGATACTTTAGCTACGCCCACTGACACAGTGAATAAATGTAGCAGTATTTTAAATATGTATAATATTTGGAAACGATGTAGTTACACACACACACACACACACACACACACACCACACACACACACACACACACACACACACACACACATATATATATATATATATATATATATATATATATATATATATATATATATATATATATATATATATATATATATATATATATATATACATATATATATATATATATATATATATATATATATATATATATATATATATATATATATATATAATATATATATATATATATATATATATATATATATACCCCGCCCCGGGGGGCGGCTTCCAAATATAGTCCCTCATCCACCCCTTCCCATCACCACTTGGGAGCTGGTGGCCTCCGGTGATGGGTCTGGTGCCACCAAGACACAGCTGCCGGCTTGTCCTGATGCACGGTCTATTTTTTCATTAATTTCTGCAACATTCGCGGTCTACACTCCAATTTCCACTTTGTTGAACATCACCTCTCTTCTTCTAGACCTCACCTCTTATTCTTGACCGAAACTCAGATGTTTGAGCGTTCTGATAGCAAACCCCATTCTGTTTCCTCCTACTGTCTCTATCCTCAATTTTCAGCCAAAGGCGGTTGTTGTGCATACGTGCCCAACGATGTCGTTTGCTCTCGTGTCTCTAATTTGGAGTCTTCCGAATTTTCCACCTTATGGCTTAGGCTCTCTTACCATTCTACGACTAAATTCATTTGTTCTGTTTATTTATCTCCTAATTCTACTGACTATTCTAAATTCTTCGACTATTTAAACTCCAAAATAGAGCACATTCTCTCGTCTTCTCCTTTCTCAGAAATCATCATATTAGGTGATTTCAATATTCACCACCGACAATGGCTTTCTTCTAGTTCTCATGATACAGCTGCTGAAAGTGCCTTCCATTTCGCTATCCAAAACGACCTTGAGCAGTTGGTGCAGCTCCCTACTCGTATCCCTGATCAGTCTTGGAGATGAACCCAACATTCTAGACCTTTTCCTAACTTCTAATCCTTCTCCTTATACTGTTAAACTCTTTCCTCCTCTGGGCTCCTCCGATCACCTTCTTATCTCTGTATCCTCTTCTATCTCTTCAAGTCTTCCGCAGGAAAGACTCCCTTCTTTTGAAAGGAAACGTTTGCGGCACTTCGGTGCCGCAAGCTGGTCGGACTGCCGGTCGTACTTCTTCGATTTCCCGTGGAATGATTATTGCTTCCGTGGTAAGGGGTACCGCTGTAAGTAAAAACGCTCACCAAAAATGGAAATAAATAGAGCGGCTGGTTATATAAAATTATCACAACAGTGAAGGAACTATTAAAGGATACAAG
>SEYY01007908.1:42500-45835 GCA_009176605.1 Armadillidium nasatum
CTGTCCTCGTTCAACTCTACTCTCTATGCTTAATACTAATACTTTTCCTCAATGCTGGAAGCGTGCGTTTCAGCCGATCCCGAAAAAGGTAGCTCTCTGACCCTTCTAACTATCGACCTATAGCTCTCACCTGTGTTCTGTCTAAAAATTTTTGAAACTCTCTCAACTCTCATTTCCTGGATCATTTGGAGTCTCATTCTCTTCTCTCAGATCACCAGTATGACTTTCGACGCTCGAGGTCAACTGGTGACATACTTTCCTATCTTACTGATCTATGGTCTTCTGCCCTTAGGGACTTCGGGAGTCTTGTGTGGTGGCGCTTGACATATCCAAGCTTTCCGGGTATGGCATGCGTCGCTGCTCTCCAAGCTCCCTTCCTTTGGGTTTCCTCCTTCTCTTTGCTTACTCTTGTCTAGTTTTCTCTCAGATCGTTCCATTTCGGCAGTTGTAGATGGAGCGACCTCTTCCTCCTTTTCTGTCAACTGTGGTGTTCCTCAGGGTTCTGTTTTATCTCCAACTTTATTCTTACTTTTCATTAACGATCTTCTCAACACTTCTAACTCTGTTCACTCTTATGATGACTCAACTCTACATTCTTCTACTCATTTCAAATCTGCTCCCTCTTTTGCTTCTAGAGTTGCTTCTCGTCTTCAACTTTCTATTCTATTCTCGCGATCTGGATGGGATTTCCCGGTGGGGTCATAGCAACCTTTGAAATTCAACTCTTTAAAAACTCAACTTCTTCACATCTCCCTCTCAAAAACACCTCCTAACTTTCCTATCCTCTTCGATGGCTCTCCCGTCTCACCTATAAATAACATTAACATTCTTGGTCTAAAAACACTGTCTTGGAAAACCATATCACAATGGTTGCTAAGCGGCCTAAAAGCTGGGAGTTTTTTTCAGATTGCGAGAATTTTTTTCTTTTGAGCAGTTACCCAAATATATAAGGGTCTTATTCGCCTTGTATGGAGTATTTGGGGGGGCTCCGGCTCCTCCTCTCTTTGGATAGGGTTGAGTCAAAAGCTAAAAGATTAATTAACTGTCCCCTACTTTCAAACTCACTTGACCCTCTGTCTCTGCGACGTGACGTTGGCGCGCTATCTCTTTTCTACAGGTACTACAATGGCAGGTGCTCGAGGAATTGGCCTCTCACATTCCTCTACCGTTGCGTCGTCCTCGTTGCACAAGGGGTGCCCTGCTTTCCCACCAATTTGTGTGGACGTAGGAAATCCCAGGCTAGCCCGTTGTGGTACCTCCTTCTTTCCAGCCACCTCTATTCTGTGGAACTCTACCATCATCTATTTTTCCTTCTGTATTTAATCTTCCAATTTTCAAGGCTTCCGTCTGCGCCCACCTGAGGCTGTGCGTTAGGTGTGTATGTGAATGAGTTTTGTCCCTGTGTGTGCCCCCTCCTTGAAAAGGGGCTCTGCCGTGAGTGGTGCGTTCTGTAAAAAAAAAAAAAAAAAACTCACCACCCTAAAATTGTAAAATATATATATATATATATATATATATATATATATATATATATATATATATATATATATATATATATATATATATATATATATATATATATATATATATATATATATATATATATATATATATATATATATAGGATCATATCCATAGGAAAAACAGTTTATAAGAAATGGTGTATTAGCTTTTTTATTTGAATGACAAAACTCGAGAAGCGTTCATGTTTTCGTGGCTTTCAATTGCACAAAAGACTCGATGGTAATTATGCGTTTTGAATACAAATGAGAATTAAGTTGCCCGTAGTACATTAGCGGAAGTCTCTCCTATTAGCATGTTTCGTGATCTCGATATAATATATTTATATATATATATATTATATATATATATATATATAATAATATATATTATATTATATAATATATATATTATATATTAGATATTATAAATAAATATATATATATATATTATAATTATATATATAATATATATATATATATATATATATATATATATATATATATATATATATATATATATATATATATATATATATATAAAAATATATATATATATATATATATATATATATAATATATATTATATATATATAATAATAGTATTAATAATAAATATATAATATATACAACTTTAAAATTTTAAAAATTTTATTTTATTATTAATTATTATATTATTATTATTATTATTATTATATTATATTATTTTATTATATATTATTATTATTATTATATTATTTAATTATTATTATTATATTTTATTATTATTATTATTATTATATTATTATTATTATTTATTATTTATTTTTTTATATTTTTTTTTTTTTTTTTTTGTTTTTATATATTGATTATAGTTAATTATATTTTATTTGTTATTTTAGTAGTATATATATATATTATTTTATCATCATCAGGCAGGTCTAAATCAGTATCATTCATCTCAGAGAGCACTTGTGCAAAAGTTCTATTTGAGTAAGAAGGTTTCGTAGGTTTAAAATGTACTTTACTATTATTAGTAACAGGTACTTGCCTAGAAGTCTGAGGGGTCTGTCCATTTCTGGAGTTAAGTTTCTGAAGTTCTGAGATCAGTGGAGATCTAGCTCCTGCTATTTCCGGCATGTTCTTTAGCGATTTGTAAAGCTCGTTGATGTACAGGGCATTGTCTATATTAAATGGTATGATATCCATTACAAAAATAACAAAAAGTGTCATTGATACATCCATCAGTCTTATGCTTCTTTCTACATCTAGCACATTTTACTATAGCTTTACAAGTTAACCTACCATGACCGAATCTTCAGCAATTGAAGCATCGTGTAACACTTTAGACCCATGGATATACAGTATATACAGTATGCCTTACTACAACCTTATTGGGTGGAAGACCCTGGAATTTAATTCGTATAATTTGAGAGTTGATAATTGTATTGTCCTCCATATTAGGTGATTTTGAGATTGCTCTTGTAACATCTAAAATTATTGGGTTCTCTTTCCCCAGAATTCGAATATCTTCTTTAATTTCAGAAATGTCTACCTCTACATAACTGGGTCTATTTTTCCATAATGAATGTGAAATGGGTCATCTCTGAAAGCTTTTGGTATCCAACATCTAATGCTGTGAGGTCTTAGTTTATTGACATCAGAGATGTCAAATTCCAGTTTATTTAAATCAGAAATTTCAAATTTACATTCTACCCCAGGACCTAGTAGTGAAACAGGATCTTTAATAATATGTTTGCCAAATAATGACTCATTTAATAATTTAGTCATCTCTCTCGGTTTAATAAAAATCCGTCATAGATTTTACGATAATTACGACACTATTTTTATCAAACA
>SEYY01007909.1:0-5000 GCA_009176605.1 Armadillidium nasatum
ATAATAATAATAAAATAATAATAAATAATAATATATAATAATAATAATAATAATAATAATAATAATAATAAAAATAATAATAATAATAATAATAATAATAATAATAATTAATTAAATAATCCAATATAATAAATAATATAATATAATAATAATAATAATAATAATAATAAAACAAATGAATAGGGAAGGAAAGGTAAAAATCTACATTGTAAACAAAAATATAGAGTTTGTGTTTATATTCTAGAATTTGTTACTGAAATTGTGCATCTGCCGTGGAATATCGGTAGAGTAATTCACCTACTTCTTTGAAAATACTATTTCGATCCCTTAAAAAACCCTAGGAAAAACCCTTCCCAAAAAGTTCCCTTCCTTAGATAGTTTAGCAGCCAAAAATAAATAAAAATGTGTAATTATATTTTACCTATGTATACATTATGCATGTACATAACCGTATGTATATATTATGCACGTACATATATATATATATATATATATATATATATATATTATATATATATATATATATATATATATATATATATATATATATATATATATATATATATATATATATATATATATATATATATATATATATATATATATATATATATATATATATATATATATATATATATATATATATATATATATATATATATATATATATATATATTATATATATATATATATATATATATATATATATATATATATATATATATATATATATATATATATATATATATATATATATATATATATATATGCACGCATATAACAGTATGTATATATATAATATGCATACATAACCGTATGTTTCTATTATGCATGTATATAACTGTATGTATAGAAAGACTAAAAGGGAAAATAACATTAAGTTAGCGAGTGGAGGCCTTTGAAATAAGAGTAAAGATTTTTGTGAAAATTTTTGATATTTTCATATGAATTTTTTTTTTTTTTTTTTTTTTTTTTTTTTTTTTTTTTTTTTTTTTTTTTTAGATTCTTAAATAAATAAATAAGAGAGTAAGAAAAATTTGAAAAAAAACTTTTCGTCGTTACATAAATTTTCATCATTTCCTCTTTTTCATCGTTTTCATTTTTCTTACTTCATGAAGTAAAAAATATATCAATAAATTTTGGATCTCTTCTTTCCTTATATATATATATATATATATATATATATATATATATATATATATATATATATATATATATATATATATATATATATATATATATATATATATATATATATATATATATATATATTATATAATGTCTGCTATTAGACTCGAGCCAGCGACTTTTAAGATGGTAGTCGTTCGCGCTGACCACTGCTATGGTGGTTCAAAATGAAATCGCATTGAAACTACTCATGCATCTACAGTCATGACGTCAATCTCAAAAGGACTCCCCCGACCACAACTCGAGCAAATGGCAACGAGGTCAAAAGTCAAATCCATCACTCGCAGGCAGTTATATAATAGATTTAAAAGTCTGCCATAACTCTTGCATACTATTTCCATATAGAAAATTAATGTCTACTCTTAGACTCGAATCACCGACCTTTAAGATGGTAGTCTTTCGTCCTATGGGATTAACGTCATGACTGTAGATCATGAGCAGTTCCAATGCGATTTCTTTTTGAGCGAGCATAGTGGTCATCGCGAAAGACTACAATTTAAAGGTCAAGAAACGAAAGATAAATTAAATGTATATAAATGAAGAAGAAAAGTTTAGAGAATTAGGCCGATGAGATGGGGGGGCAAATGAGCTAAATTTAAGTTTGAATTAGTTAAAGGAAAATAGATCTAATGAAAATGAAATTCGGAACGAAATATTATTAGATAGTTTTAAAAATAAGAACATGAATAGTTTCTGGCATTAAATTGGGAAAAAGAATTATAAATGAAATTGTGCAACAAATATTGAAAATGAAAAAAGATGAAAAGAAAATAGCTGAGCAATTTATTGAAAAATAAGAAAAAAAAATTCTAAATTATGGATTTTGTCAATCAGATGAAGAACTTTCGATGAAAGGAAGTATATAACCTGTTCTGAGTAAGTGAATTTAAATACATTCAACAGAATATGGGTTCATCATTGGGACCAGATGACATTCACTTGTGTCATGTTATGTTTGGAATAGAAGAACTATATAATAATCAGAACTAATAGAAAAACTAATAGAAGAACTAATAGAAGAACTAATAGAAGAACTATAGAAGAACTATATAATAATTATATATAATAATTAGGTTTCTAAACGAATGTATTATATAACTCATGTGCCATTAAAAAAGATAAATGGCACAATTACGCCAATTTTAAAATATCAATATGGAAGCTGGAAAGAGAGTGATAATTAATTACAGACTAAGATGTCTTCAGTAATTTAAAGATGCTCGAATATGATTTTTTGAACAGGATTGAAGATTATATGATTATGAGTGACAAATAGTATGGTTTAGTACCAAAGTACTCTACAGAGAAGGTAGCCTATCAAGGATTTGAAACCACGCCCACCGGTGGAAAAAATAAACTTGATTGGTCTGTACCGGAGCAGGGTTTTACTTTAGGCAAGAAATTGTAATATATAACTCAATTTCCCTGGCTAAGAACAGCACTCCTCGAATAGGGCTCAGCCCGTGAGTGGTGGTGATAACTTAAAAAAAAAAAAAAAAAAAAAAAAAAAAAAAAACAACTGAGGCTGTTGCGTAGAAAGAAACAATTTTAAGATAAATAAATAAGGAAGGATTCATTGGGTTTTGCAGCTTTTTTGGATTTAACGAAGTCGTTTGATAAAATGAATCATAAGATCTTGTTAAAAATTGGAATGATAAAAATGTTATATAAATAGGGTATATAAATTCTGTGATATTGCCACAATCAAAATGTTATGAAGGATAGCTTTTTGATGAAATTACATAACAATTAGAAGGAAATTATGAACCAGAATTAAAATAAATATAATGATAGAACAATTTCAACAATTTTATCAAAACGATTTACAGAAATGTTATACACAACTGAGAATATATTCTATAGGAGCGGAGGATCAGTTCAATGGCTACGATTTAGCTTAAATTGAGTGAAAAGGTTAACAATGTGTTAACATCATATATACAATGAACTCTCAGTTGGTTCATATAATAAAAAATAGCTCGACTTCTTAACATATGGAGGAACTATCCAAGATGTTATAGCTACTAACTATTATAGCTATAATATCCGTCTTTCTATGTGTCTATACTTTAATCTATTTATCCTTAATCTTCTTATCAATTCTTCCATCTATCTATCCTTTCATCTTTCTGTACTTCCATCCATTGATCTCTTTTTTTTCATCCATCTATCTGTCATTTCATTCATCTATCTATCTATTTATATTTCCACCTATCTACCAACCTTCCTATCATTCAATATACCAATCTTTCTATAGATTTATTTAAATATATTCTGCATTTATTTTTTCTTAAAGACTTTTCTATTTATATATCAACTATCTATTTTAATATATTTAATTGTTTTTATATGTATCATTCTATCGGTATTACTTATCTACATGCATTTTCCTCTAGAGTATTTCTAATATATAGATCAGGAGATATAAAAATAGAAAAAATAGATTGGGAAGAAGGAAGAAGATAGAGATTAGTTTAATTAAGAAGAAGCTATTTTTATTCTTCTTAAAGTACTCTTCATTTCCTATCAATTTTCCTTATCTCCTTATTTTATCTATTTCTTTCTTTATATTTTCTTATTTTATATCTTTCTTTATCTATTCTCGATTTCTCTCTATCATATTTACTACGTCTTTCTAAAGTAATTAAGTAATTTACTTTTCAAGGTTATTTAATAAAGAAGATTTGCTCGCAATGTTGTATTAAAAAAAAAAAAAAAAAAAAAAAAAAAAAAAAAAAAACTCAAATTCCAGGCAAGAAATCTTTTTTTCCTTTTTTGTATTTAGAGATGAGAAACTTGAAATGAAAGATATTAATAGAGAAAGACGATATCTTAGATAGAGAAGACGTCCTTCAAAGATAATATTTTAGATAAAGAAGATCTCTTTCAGGTTGATAAAGAAATATTATTTCACAAAAATGGATCAAGTTAACGAGGAGGAAAAATTTTTTCTTTCGAAAATTTATTTTTTCTCTCTTCTTCTCTTTTAAATTATGTAATATGGAACTGTATTATAAATGTTATATATATATATATATATATATATATATATATATATATATATATATATATATATATATATATATATATATATATATATATATATATATATATATATATATATATTTTGCATTTTCTTCATTAAATTTCCTATTTTAGGAAATAAGAAACTTTCTATGAAAATTGAACACGAGCGCGAACGCGAACGAGAACACGAGCGCGAATGCGAACGCGAACCCGAACGCGAACACGAGCGCGAATGCGAACCCGAACCCGAACGCGAACGCGAACGAGAACGCGAACCCGAACGCGAACGTGAACGCGAGCGAGAATATACAAATGAAAAAATTTAACGTGAAACATTGCAAAACAGGTTAGCGCACATCAAAGCGAGCTTCCTGTTAGGACAGTTTGTTGAGCTCTTAGATCAGCTGATTTTCAATTGTTACAAAATATTGAATTAATTGATTTCAGGTTATCAGAGTTTTAATTAATTATTACATGATTTTCTTGTATGTGTTTTGTAGTCTTAATATTTTTCAATAAATATAGGTATGTTGTCTCGTACTTCTTACAGGTTACTAAAAGTGGGGAAAACTGTTAGAACAAATGGTATGATGTGGTCCGAACTTATTTTCTAATTTTATTCATTTTATTTTTTATTTTCTTTTGTTTTGTTTTTTTGTTTTTTTTTTTGTTTTTTTTTGTTGTTGTTGTATTAAAAAAAATTTATCAAGTTAACGAGGAGGAAAAATTTTTCTAATTTGAAAATTGGAAAAATGTTTTGTAGTCTTAATAATTTTCAGTGAAAA
>SEYY01007909.1:10000-17500 GCA_009176605.1 Armadillidium nasatum
TTTTCCATCATAATCTTTTTCTTTTTAAATATGCTCTTGAACTACAACTTTCTCGCAAATTTTTCCATCAATTAAATAATTCAGAAAATCATCTTATTCTTCTTTTTTATCTTTAGCTTTGTATTTAAATTTTTCTTCTTCTTCTTCTTCTTCTTCTTTTCGGATTCTTCTTCTTTTTTTCTTCTTCTTCTTCATCTTTATCTTTATATTTTTCTTTTTCTTTTTTTCTTCTTCTTCTTCTTCTTCTTCTTCTTCTTCTTCTTCTTCTTCTTCTTCTTCTTCTTCTTCTTCTTCTTCTTGGTGCAACTTTAAAGATCGCGATTTCATTTCGGAATTTCATATTTATGGCTACAAGTTATTTTTCAAAGATAGAAACAACAGGGAAGGGGGTGGCGTTATGATTTATATAAAAGAAACATATCGAACCACTCAGCTAGAACTAGATGAAACTAATGAAATTGATATCATTGGTATTAAAATAGAAATGCTGAATATAAATTTAAATTTAATTAATGTTTATCGTCCACCGTCTTCACAGTCAGAAGTAGATATACTTCTGTATACCGAATTAAGCAGAATTTCAGAAGGGTATACAATAATTTTAGGTGACTTTAACTGCCCAAATATCAACTACGATTTACTTGATGCAGATGCGGAAGGTAAGCGATTACTAAAATTCTTAGGAAATAATTTTCTGTTTCAAATAAACGACTGCCCAACGAGAGGGAATAATATTTTAGACCTGTTAATAGTTAGTCACTTAAATTTGATAAAAAGATTTGAGGTTATTGAACCTATTGGAAAAAGCGATCACAACATGGTAAAATTTTTTATTAATGTTGAAAACAAAATATATAACAATCATTTGAAAGTTCCAGATTTTAAAAATGCCAATTTCAATGATTTTAAAGATAGTTTATCTTCCTACGATTGGGATGAAATATTATTAGGAAATGCTAATATAATGTGGAATACTTTTCTACAAATATTTAATGAAAAAAAAGAAGTTTTTGTCCCATATAAAATGAAGCGAACTTTTACAAATTCGAAACCAAGATGGTGGAACAATGAAATTAGGGATTCTTTAGGTAATAGAAACAGAGCTTATAAACTTTGGAAATCTTCTAAAACTGTAGAAAATAATAACATTTACATAGCTTGGCGTCGAAACTGCAAAAGATTAATCAGATATTTTAAAAGAAATTTCGAAATTAATATTGCTCGAGAAAGTAAAAATTAATCCCAAGATGTTTTACAACTATGTAAATAATAAAAATTCTATTAAAGAATCAATTGGACCAGTTTTGGACAATGACGGAAATTTAAAATCAAATAATGTTGATGTGGCAAACGTTTTAAATAAATTTTTTTTCTTCAGTTTTTACGAAAGAAAACCTAGATAATGTTCCTAGTATGCAAGATAGAAAAGATTTTTATAAAGACAATATTCTAGATACATTTGAAATTTTTGAAGAAGAAAGTTGCATTCCAAATTGATAAATTATTAATAAATAAATCCCCTGGACCAGATGGCTTCTACCCGGTACATCTTAAAAGCTTGAAAGATATATTAGTGAAACCTTTGACTAAGCTCTTCAACGAATCTCTACAACAGGGAATAGTTCCGCATGATTTCAAACTTGCTAATATAACTCCTATTTTTAAAAAAGGTGATCGTAAGCTTCCTAATAACTACAGACCAATTAGTTTAACTTCTATTGTTGGCAAAATTTTTGAGGCAATACTAGCGAGTAGATTAGTTGCACATCTTGAAGATCACGAGTTGCTCAATAATTCTCAACATGGCTTTAGAAAAAATAGATCATGCTTAACAAATTTACTAGAATTTTTTAATGAAGTTATTAACAATGTAGATAACCACAAATCTTATGATGTCATTTACTTAGACTTTCAAAAAGCATTCGATACTGTCCCTCATCAAAGATTATTGGAAAAACTTAGAGCTCATGAAATTCGAGGAAAACTTTTAAATTGGATTAAAAATTGGTTATTGGATCGACGTCAACGTGTCGTAATTAATGGCGAATGCTCAGAATGGGTGAATGTTATCAGTGGTGTGCCTCAAGGATCTGTCCTGGGCCCAATACTCTGTATTGTATATGTAAATGACATAGATGAAAATGTATTAAGTAATATTTCGAAATTTGCAGACGATACAAAAATTGGAAATCGCATAACTTGCGAAAAAGATTATCAAGTACTCCAAAGTGATTTGAATAAAATAGTCAATTGGTCAAAAACATGGCAAATGAAATTTAATATTGATAAATGTAAGGTTTTACATTTCGGTAGCAGGAATATCGAATATAATTATGCTATAGGTGACTCATATATCAAAGTTGTCGATGAGGAAAAGGATCTTGGAGTTTTAATCAGTAAGGACTTAAAATTTGCAAAACAAAGTGCTGATTCTGTTAAGAAGGCTAATAAAGCTTTAGGTTTCATTGCAAGAAATTTTGAATATAAAATCTAAAAATTAATACTTCCTCTTTATTAAATCGTTAGTTAGACCTCATCTGGAATACGCGGTACAGTTTTGGAGTCCATATCTCAAAAAAGACATAGATAAAATCGAAAGGATTCAAAAAAGGGCAACTAAATTAATACCAGAATTGAGAGGAAAATCATATGTGCAACGTTTACGAGAACTAGATATATATTCTCTAGAAACAAGAAGATTGAGAGGAAAATTAATAGAAGTATTTAAAATTCTAAATAAATTTGACAACGTTGATTATAAGCAATACTTTCGGTACGACTTGAATGACCTAACACGTAGTAACGGACACAAGCTATCTCACAAGCGATTTCAAACAAACATAGCAAAGAATTTTTTTACGTACGACGTGATTGAAAAATGGAATAGTCTTTCTCATCAAATAGTGAACAGCGACAACATCGAATCATTCAAGAAGAAATTGGATATACATTTTAAGCAAATTGGTCTATGATCGCATAGTTCAATAATGATTATTTAACAGACTAGCCTTGAGTGGACTGTAAAGTCTTTGCTAGTCAGTGTTCTGTAGTTCTGTAGTTCTGTAGTTCTTCGCATTCCTTTTCTTCTTTGGATTCTACTTCATCTTCGGATTTTTCTTTTCTGATTCTTATTTTTCTTTTTCTTTTTCTCTACTTTTCCTTCTAATTCTTCTTCCTTTTTTTCTTTCTTTACTTCCTTCATTTCAGACATAGATATATGACCTCTTATTGTCTTGACGTCAAAGGACTCTGATGTCATAGTGATGGTGTCATTGAGTCAAAACGTCATTATGTTATGGGTTCAAACTAGGTAGAGCCTTTTTTAATCCTCTTAATGTTTTCCTACACTGTATCCTTTCCACCTTTCTTTCTATCTTCTCCCTAAGCAGTTCTTCTTTAATAACATCATTTAATATTCTTTCTATCACTCGAATGTTGCCAAGTTTCATAGACTCAAATATATTGAAAAAACATTTTCCTTAATCTTAGCAATAACATCCAATTTTTCATTCAACATTCCTTAAATATACTCAAATAATTTTCAAATAATATTTTTCCTTTGTAGACTTTAACTCTAGTAAACTCAGAATCGTGTATAAGAATAGACGTTTCATTCCCAGTTTTCTATTCATTAGATACATTCATATTTCCTTTGGTAGTTTTCAATACTTAAATCTCTGATATTGTAATGTATCTTCCTGAGAGAGAGAGAGAGAGAGAGAGAGAGAGAGAGAGAGAGAGAGAGAGAGAGAGAGAGAGAGAGAGAGAGAGAGAGAGAGAGAGAGAGAGAGAGAGAGAGAGAGAGAGAGAGAGAGAGAGAGAGAAAGAGAGAGAGAGAGAGAGAGAGAGAGAGAGAGAGAGAGAGAGAGAGAGAGAGAGAGAGAGAGGGGAGAGAGAGAAAGAGGGAATGAAAAAGAGAGAGAGAGAGAGAGAGAGAGAGAGAGAGAGAGAGAGTTGCCTTTTTAATAAAAAGGAAAAATAAAGTTAAGGTAAGAAGATTTTAAAATTATGCAAATTTTATTGTGAAACAAAAATCCTTTATTAAATATTAACTGAATACAAATTTAAGCAGTTTCTCTCACCTTTGGCATTATTTTTATTTATATATATCATATATATATATATATATATATATATATATATATATATATATATATATATATATATATATATATATATATATATATATATATATATATATATATATATATATATATATATATATTATATAATTTTTTTTATTTTATTTTTTTTTTTTTTATTTTAAAATCAAATTAAAATTTGAATCAGTTGATTTTTTTTCGTTTTTTTTTATTTTTTAATTAATTTTTTTTTTTTTTTTTTTTTTTTGCGTTAATTTTTTTACGTGTTTTTTTTTTTTTTTTTTAAATATTTTTTTTTTTTTTTTTTTTTTTTTTTTTTTTTTTTTTTTAAAAAAATAAATTAAAAATAAATATAAAATTTAAGCAAATTTTATCAAATCTGGAGGAAAAAAAAAAAAATTAATAAAAGAAAATAAATTAAAATTAATATAAATTTAAGTATTTTATCAAT
Organism: Armadillidium nasatum; assembly: GCA_009176605.1. Classification (NCBI taxonomy): domain Eukaryota; kingdom Metazoa; phylum Arthropoda; class Malacostraca; order Isopoda; family Armadillidiidae; genus Armadillidium; species Armadillidium nasatum. Next base: position 14,555 of record SEYY01007909.1, read on the forward strand.
TTGGGGAAAAAAAATTAATCAACGTCCAACGATATTTTTTTCTAAAAAGTATTGAAAACTGCAACACGGTTTTACTTTTGAATTCTGGCTTTAGATATTTACTGTAAAATATAATATATATAATATATATATATATATATATATATATATATATATATATATATATATATATATATATATATATATATATATATATATATATATATATATATATATATATATATATATATATATATATATATATATATTTAGGTTTAAGACATAAAATCTACTATGAAGAGGTTGAATTTTCATTGAGCGTATCCAGATTTTTACCCCTAGAAGAGGGCTTTTTTTTAGCAGTTGCCAGGGGAGGAAAACCCTCAGCTGAGTACAGTTTCTTCCCACAAAATTCTTGCCGTAGGAAAAAAATGGGAAGTTGTAGTGGCAGGCCCAGCAAGCCGGCTACGTGTAAAAAAAGCTGCTCAAGTAACCTAAGAAGATTCTAGAGGAGTAGCACATGACAGGCATCAGCCTAACGGGACTAGACGATGATGATATATATATTATATATATATATATATATATATATATATATATATATATATATATATATATATATATATATATATATATTATATATATATATATATATATATATATATATATATATATATTTCGTCTTTGTCTTTCTACTTCGACCTTCCCTTCTTGCTGGAAATGTACGCCCATTCAGCCTGTAAAGAAGAAGGGGGACCCTTCTCAACTCTCTAACTATCGTCCTATTCTTTATCCTCCGTTCTTTCTACAGTTTTCGAATCTATCCTTAACAGAAAGATTTGGAAACACCTTAAAATACTTCTAATCTTATCTCTAATCGCCAGTATGGCTTTCGTAAAGAACGTTCTACTGGTGATCTTCTTCCCCTACTTTCTGACTCTTGGTTTCCCGCTCTTCGGGGTTTCGGTGAATCTTTCAATGTGGCGCTAGACATATCGAAAGCCTTCTACAGAGTCTGGCACAAAGCTTTGATTTCCAAACTTCCCTCTTTCGGAATCTATCCTTCTCTCTAATTTCCTTTCCAGTCGTTCTATATCAGTTGTTGTAGAAGACCACCGTTCTTCCTATAAATCTATAAATAGTGGTGTTCCTCAAGGATCTGTCCTATCCCCAACTCTTTTCCTAATTTTCATCAATGACCTTCTCTCTATTACTTCGTCTCCTATACACTCCTATGTCGATGATTCCACCCTTCATTACTCCTTTCAATTTGAAAGATGTCTCTCCCAACATCAGTTGATAGATTCAAGAAGGATGGCCTTGGACAAACTGACATCTGATCTTTCTCGGATTTCAAATTGGGGCAGAGAAAACATGGTCGTTTTCAGTGCCTCAAAAACTCAATTCCTCCATCTTTCTACTATTAAATACAAGCAGTGTTTTCCATAAATTTATTATAACACATACATTGGTAAAGAACATCTACAAAAATTCCACATTAAAAATTGAAAAATTGAAATTAAAAATTAAAAATTTTTAAAAATTAAAATGAAATTTTAAATAAAAAATAAAAAATTTAAAAATTTTTTTTTAATTGAGAAGAATATCCACTTCCAGCGAAAGTCAACCCTCATATGACACTTAAACGCTTGAAAAAAGAAATTCAAAAATGTTATTTTGGTTTCTGTTTTGTATGGGTCGAATATTTTGACTTTTAATTTAATAAATTAGAGAATGTGAAATCTTCATAAAAAAGTTCTACTTTTTAATTTCCGATCAAAATTTGTGTAAGTTTTTAAACTCTTATAACTTCTTTATTATCAATGGATAGATCTGCTTGATTTTGGACCTCTGATTCCAAATCCGAAATTCCGTCTCTTCTATAAATTGCGGTTTTTGAGTTAAAGGCCGACATGCATACAAAAGTGGTTTATCGTAATTTCTGAGCATCTAAAAGGAAAAAATCAAATTTGGGAGTACATATCTCCTCAACCGTAGCAGACAGAGCGAAGACCCAAGGGGATTTCCAAGTTTTAAAAGATATATACAATTCAGATATTAAACATCTTTGCTCTATTTCCCATAGTTTAGAATTTGTCAAAGATCAAAGAATCAAAGTTCAGCAAAAAAAAAAAAAAAAAAAAAAAAAAAAAAAAAAAAAAAAAAAAAAAAAAAATTGACGGACTATCTACTGAACGGAACCTTTTTTGTCATGAGATTTTCATATTCAGGATGAGCATGAGATGATCTGTCTACATAGACAAGTTAAGCAATATTTAGAGTTTAGCTTACATGCCACTAGATGTACATTTGAAGAGCCTGAAAAGCTAATCAAATCTTATTTAACGGTAGGGCACTCCGAACCTGGAGTTCTCACTCCTCTACGAGGTGCCAGTAAGTGTTATAAGCCAATAAAGAGATTCCCAGAAGGGAGTCGAACTTACCATAAGGAACAACGTGCTGGATTATAGACGGATTGTGCCATGAAAAATGCGTCCGTTCGATAATATATAACTCGAAGACTGATAGAATGTACTATACTCGTTTAAAATTTCAAGGGTCTAACTATTACGATTTTAAAAGGGGACCCTGCCAACGAAATTTTTTTTTGATTCAATCGACTCCAAAAACGAATGTTTTAAAGAGTAATCCTTCCTTCATCTGTCGTGAAACGATGGGTACCGGCTATGGCGTTGTTTTTTTTTTTTATACGGGGTTGAATCCCCCCCTGTATTTTAATGACTTTTTTCACTAAATCCATGATAAAATACACAATTTTTAATTTTTAAAATTTTTTTTTTGCGAAAAATTTGGAAACATATGTAGCTTTTAAAAGAATGCTCAATGAAGCTGATACGGTGTGGTTTAGGTAGTTTGGTATGAGCGTAAACTCGTTTGAAATCTTGAAAAAAAAAAATTTCATTAAAAAAATAGTGATCAATGGCTCTTTAATTTTGAAGAATTCGC
>SEYY01007909.1:27500-33261 GCA_009176605.1 Armadillidium nasatum
CTGCCCTAGACTATACCCTTTCAATGAGAGCAGTATGTGTGAAACCACTCCAGGTATGTAATGCGTGTTCTATATTTGGGCGAACACCACCACTGTCCTAATTTCCAATTATTGGTTTGAAGTTTCTAAGACGCCCCAAACATTTAAATTCTTTAGAAGCTTGTTTAGAGAGAAATATATGATGATTTTTCAAAAAATATAAAGAGAAAAGAAAATTCAGAACAAAACAGAAAATAGAATTGACTTTTTGAGACATTGAAAACAACCATGTTTATTTTATTCCAATTAGAAATTCGAGAAAGATCAAAGTGCAGCAGTTCCAGGGCCACTATCCTAGCATCAATTAACTGTTGTTTATTATTATTGAAGTTTATGATCCAGATACCAATTTATAATGAGTTTATTTATAATGAGTTGAAAATTATCAAGGAAGTCTTGAATTATAAAGCAATTTAAAGAAAGCCTCATGATCCTTATGATCTTTATGTTAGGTTAGACAATGGTAATGAATTTCTTATTTATATAATGGAAAGTTATAATATGATTCAAAAACTCCACAAGTCATTAACTATATTTTCACTGTCCATCTTAACTTTTACAAACAAATGTTTAAATTTTTATGTAGAATAATGGAAACATCCATCCTTCCCATTATTATCTATATTTATAACAACAATATCCATGAAATTGTTAAATATGACATAAAGCAACTCTTCTGAGACATACTCGAACTTTTACTTCTCACAATCCTTTTCTTATCTTAATAAAAAAAAATAAATAATAAAACTTTATTCTTCTTATCAAAACAATTTTCTCTTACAAGAAAGAGCCATTACTCCTTAATCTTCAACAATGTCTACAGCATCTCTCGTTGTACTTGATTAAGATAATTTATATGATAGTTTAATTTCCCTTTTCTAAATTCAGTAACTAATCATTTAACTTTTTTCCTTTTGCTCGAGTATTTTTTACCAGCATTTACAAATTACATATCTGGTTTGCACACCCACGACTATCTCAAAAATCATACAATTCTTCTCCGAGTATCAGTAACTCTTAACTCGTTCCTGTAGTTCCTCTCTTCTACAGTCATTAAGCTCATTCTTTAAGTATTATATATTACTTTCTTTCCGGCCTACACTTAGAATTTTCAAGAAAATTTGTCATTATTCTCATACCTCCTTAATCTCTTGGCAGGTAAAATATAATCTCGTCAAACACTCCACTACACTATCAACTTCTCTATTCAGCATTCTCACTTTTATTTTATTCAAGTCTGAAGAGTTGCTTCTTTCCTTATGAACATGTACAACTTTTTAATTTGCCAAACGTTCTCCATTTTCCATCATAATCTTTTTCTTTTTAAATATGCTCTTGAACTACAACTTTCTCGCAAATTTTTCCATCAATTAAATAATTCAGAAAATCATCTTATTCTTCTTTTTTATCTTTAGCTTTGTATTTAAATTTTTCTTCTTCTTCTTTCTTCTTCTTTTTCGGATTCTTCTTCTTTTTTTCTTCTTCTTCTTCATCTTTATCTTTATATTTTTCTTTTTCTTCTTCTTCTTTCTTCTTCTTCTTCTTCTTCTTCTTCTTCTTCTTCTTCTTCTTCTTGGTGCAACTTTAAAGATCGCGATTTCATTTCGGAATTTCATATTTATGGCTACAAGTTATTTTTCAAAGATAGAAACAACAGGGAAGGGGGTGGCGTTAGGATTTATATAAAAGAAACATATCGAACCATTCAGCTAGAACTAGATGAAATTAATGAAATTGATATCATTGGTATTAAAATAGAAATGCTGAATATAAATTTAAATTAATTAATGTTTTCGTCCACCGTCTTCACAGTCAGAATAGATATACTTCTGTATACTGAATTAGCAGAATTTCAGAAGGGTATACAATAATTTTAGGTGACTTTAACTGCCCAAATATCAACTACGATTTACTTGATGCAGATGCGGAAGGTAAGCGATTACTAAAATTCTTAGGAGATAGTTTTCTGTTTCTACTCCCAACGAGAGGGAATAATATTTTAGACCTGTTGATAGTTAGTCACTTAAATTTGGTAAAAAGATATGAGGTTATTGAACCTATTGGGAAAAGTGATCAAAACCTGGTAAAATTTATTATTAATGTTGACAACAAAATATATAACAATCAATTGAAAATTCCAGATTTTAAAAATGCGAATTTTAATGGTTTTAAAGGTTATCTTTCAATGATTGGGATGAAATATTATTAGGAAATATTAATATAATGTGGAATACTTTTCTACAAATATTTAATGAAACAGAAGAAGTTTTTGTCCCATATAAAATTCGAAATCAAGATGGTGGAACAATGAAATTAGAGTTTCTTAAGGTAATAGAAACAGAGCTGATAACCTTTGGAAATTTTCTCCTACTGTAGAAAACAATAACATTTACATAGCTTGGCGTCGAAACTGTAAAAAATTAATCAGATATTTTAAAAGAAATTTCGAAATTAATATTGCTCGGGAAAGTAAAAATAATCCCAAGAGATTTTATAAATATGTAAATAATAAAAGTTCTATTAAAGAATCAATTGGACCAGTTTTGGACAATGACAAAATCTAAAATCAAACAATGTTGATGTGGCAAACGTTTTAATAAATTTTTTTCTTCAGTTTTTACGAAAGAAAACCTAGATAATGTTCCTAGTATGCAAGATAGAAAAGATTTTTATAAAGACAATATTCTAGATACATTTGAAATTTTAGAAGAGGAAGTTGCTTTCCAAATTGATAAATTATTAATAAATAAATCCCCTGGACCAGATGGCTTCTACCGGTACATCTTAAAAGCTTGAAAGATATATTAGTGAAACCTTTGACTAAGCTCTTCAACGAGTCTCTACAACAGGGAATAGTTCCGCATGATTTCAAACTTGCTAATATAACTCCTATTTTTTAAAAAAGGTGATCGTAAGCTTCCTAATAACTACAGACCAATTAGTTTAACTTCTATCGTTGGCAAAATTTTTGAGGCAATACTAGCGAGTAGATTAGTTGCACATCTTGAAGATCACGAGTTGCTCAATAATTCTCAACATGGCTTTAGAAAAAATAGATCATGCTTAACAAATTTACTAGAATTTTTTAATGAAGTTATTAACAATGTAGATAACCACAAGTCTTATGATGTCATTTACTTAGACTTTCAAAAAGCATTCGATACTGTCCCTCATCAAAGATTATTGGAAAAACTTAGGGCTCATGGAATTCGAGAAAAACTTTTAAATTGGATTAAAAATTGGTTATTGGATCGACGTCAACGTGTCGTAATTAATGGCGAATGCTCAGAATGGGTGAATGTTTCAGTGGTGTTCAAGGATCTGTCCTGGGCCCAATACTCTTTATTGTATATGTAAATGACATAGATGAAAATGTATTAAGTAATATTTCGAAATTTGCAGACGATACAAAATTGGAAATCGCATAACTTGCGAGAAAGATTATCAAGTACTCCAAGGTGATTTGAATAAAATAGTCAATTGGCCAAATCATGCAAATGAAATTTAATATTGATAAATGTAAGGTTTTACATTTCGGTAGCAGGAATATCGAATATAATTATGCTATTGGTGACTCATATATCAAAGTTGTCGATGAGGAAAAGGATCTTGGAGTTTTAATCAGTAAGGATTTAAAATTTGCAAACAATGTGCTGATTCTGTTAAGAAGGCTAATAAAGCTTTAGGTTTCATTGCAAGAAATTTTGAATATAAATCTAAAAATATGATACTTCCTCTTTATAAATCGTTAGTTAGACCTCATCTGGAATACGCGTACAGTTTTGAGTCCATATCTCAAAAAAGACATAGATAAAATCAAAGTATTCAAAAAAGGGCAACAAAATTAATACCAGAATTGAGAGGTAAATCATATGTGCAACGGTTACGAGAACTGATATACATTCTCTAGAAACAAGAAGATTGAGAGGAAAATTAATAGAAGTATTTAAAATTCTAAATAAATTTGACAACTTGATTGAAGGAATCTTTCGGTATGACTTGAATGACCTAACATGTAGCAACGCACAAGCTATCCACAAGCGATTTCAAACAAACATAAAAAATTTTTTTACTACGTGATTGAAAATGGAATAGTCTTTCTATCAAATTGTGAACAGCAACAACATCGAATCATTCAAGAAGAAATTGAGAACATTTTAAGCAAATTGGTCTATGAGCGTATTCAATAGTGATTATTAACAGACTAGCCTTGAGTGGACTGTAAAGTCTTTGCTAGTCAGTGTTCTGTAGTTCTGTAGTTCTGTAGTTCTTCGCATTCCTTTTCTTCTTTGGATTCTACTTCATCTTCGGATTTTTCTTTTCTGATTCTTATTTTTCTTTTTCTTTTTCTCTACTTTTCCTTCTAATTCTTCTTCCTTTTTTTCTTTCTTTACTTCCTTCATTTCAGACATAGATATATGACCTCTTATTGTCTTGACGTCAAAGGACTCTGATGTCATAGTGATGGTGTCATTGAGTCAAAACGTCATTATGTTATGGGTTCAAACTAGGTAGAGCCTTTTTTAATCCTCTTAATGTTTTCCTACACTGTATCCTTTCCACCTTTCTTTCTATCTTCTCCCTAAGCAGTTCTTCTTTAATAACATCATTTAATATTCTTTCTATCACTCGAATGTTGCCAAGTTTCATAGACTCAAATATATTGAAAAAACATTTTCCTTAATCTTAGCAATAACATCCAATTTTTCATTCAACATTCCTTAAATATACTCAAATAATTTTCAAATAATATTTTTCCTTTGTAGACTTTAACTCTAGTAAACTCAGAATCGTGTATAAGAATAGACGTTTCATTCCCAGTTTTCTATTCATTAGATACATTCATATTTCCTTTGGTAGTTTTCAATACTTAAATCTCTGATTTGTAATGTATCTTCCTGAGAGAGAGAGAGAGAGAGAGAGAGAGAGAGAGAGAGAGAGAGAGAGAGAGAGAGAGAGAGAGGGAGAGAGAGAAGGAGAGAGAGAAGAGAGAGAGAGAGAGAGAGAGAGAGAGGAGAGAGAGAGAGAGAGATGAATGAAAAAGAGGAGAGAGAGAGAGAGAGAGAGAGAGTGCCTTTTTAATAAAAAGGAAAAATAAAGTTAAGGTAAGAAGATTTTAAAATTATGCAAATTTTATTGTGAAACAAAAATCCTTTATTAAATATTAACTGAATACAAATTTAAGCAGTTTCTCTCACCTTTGCATTATTTATTACCATATATATATATATATATATATATATATTATATTAATATATTATATATATATATATATATATATATATATATATATATTATATATATATATATATTATTTATATAATTATGTACAGGGTAGGCATACTAAAAATCAAATTAAATGAATCAGTTGATTTTTTTGAGTTTTTTTTTTTTTATTAATATAATTTTTTTTTTTTTTTTTTTGCGTTAATTTTTTTGTGTTTTTTTTTTTTTTTTATTTAATATAATTTTTTTTAATTTAAATCATAAGAGGGATTAGAAAACGAAAATAAATTAAAAATAAATATAAATTTAAGCATTTTATCAATCTGGAGGAAAAAATTAGGGATTAATAAAAGAAAATAAATTAAAATTAATATAAATTTAAGTATTTTATCAATTTGGGGAAAAAAAATTAATCAACGTCCAACGATATTTTTTTCTAAAGTATTGAAAACTGCAACACGGTTTTACTTTTGAATTCTGGCTTTAGATATTTACT
>SEYY01007910.1:12500-15000 GCA_009176605.1 Armadillidium nasatum
GGGATGTATGTTCTGGTGTCACCTCATTATCTGATTTTATGAAGATATGTGCTTGCACTAAATCTTTAAGACATTAAAGGATTTCATGTTTTTCTTAAAAAATAGACTTTTAAAATACTACAACTACTATTTCTAATAATAATGAAAATTATAATAATAATAAAATAATAATAACAATAATAGTAATTTTATATAAATAATAATAATAGTATTAATTAAATAAATAAGAATAATAGTAATAATGATTATAATAATAATAATAATAATAATAATAATAATAATAATAATAATAATAATAATAATAATAATAATGATAATAATAATAATGATAATAATAATAATATAATTAGTCAAAAAAATGAAAATAATTATGTTTTATTTGATCAATTAAATTAATTTTGCATCTTTCAATTATCACTAAAACATCAATTAAAATATTTCGTACTGAACAAAAATGTATTTTTTTGATGTTCTTATTGGTGCATTTTATTTATAAACTTTTCTACTTTAGCGAAAAATTAAAAACGAAAGTTTTTTCATGTCCAGTATATTTGGAACCGAATAATAGAAGAATAAAATGGAAAAAAGAATTAAATCTAATATTAGGTTCTATGATTTTGGGATCGTATTGGAAAGTCTGGAAGTAGCTGATATCAATATGCTTCTTTTCTGTGTAATAAATATTTTAAATTTCAAATATGTATGATTTGGATATCTATGACTTGTATACTGTATTCCTGGTTTGAATTTCATATGTGATTTTAAATGTAATGGTAAGGCTTTAAAATTGAAACAAATTCTGGAGTAGAAAATTATAATATTTTCTACATAACGATATCAAAAATGAATATTAGTAATGAGAAGTAAATTTCTTAGCAATATCGGACTCAGAAAAACTCCATGTACGAGCAAGACAACACTTGACTAAGGCTACTTCCCATTCCTACTCTAAAAACTTATCTATAGTAACAGTTGTTGGAAGAAAAAAAATATTCTGTGATATGCAAATATCAAAAAGTCTAAAAAATATATTTAAACTATTAGGTAAAGAAGTGCTTGGTAGGGACTGAGGGAAGAATACGAGCAAGTACCTACCCAGGATATTTGTAAATAGATTCAATACCTAAAAATTGATTAAATTATAATTGGCTGTGATGGATCTACTTTGAAAGAAATGTTTGGTAAATGTTAAGATTTGATTTAGCGCAGCGAAGGGAAGATGAAAAGATAAAAGAACTTGCGAGTCGTTTCCTAAGCTAAAACAAAAGTTAATATTTTGGTGTGACATGTGTGTGTCTTTCCCTCAAAATATATATATTTTCTTTCCTTAAGAGCAAAAAAATTTTCCTATATCAGTTTGTTTCATTAACCAAAATCGTTATGTTAAGTTTCAATATATATATATATATATATATATATATATATATATATATATATATATATATATATATATATATATATATATATATATATATAATATATATATATATATATATATATATAATATATATATATATATATATATATATTATATATATATATATATATATATATTATATATATATATATATATATATATATATATATATATATATATATATATATATATATATATATATATATATATATATATATATATATATATATATATATATATAATATATATATATATATATATATATATATATATATATATATATATATATATATATATATATATATATATATATATATATATATATATATATATATATATATATATATATATATATATATATATATATGGGGATGGAGAGATACCAAAATTTTTACCGATACCTAAAAATGACCCGAAACCGATACCCGATACCCGATACCTAAAAATATGCCGATACGTGCCGATACTACTACCGATACCGATACTTTACTCTTATCCAAAAATTTTGCCGATACCGATACCGATACTGGAAAGGTCGATACCAATGCCGATACCGATACCGTATTGGAAAATATGCCGATACTTGCCGATACCGATACCGATACTTCACTCCATCCCTAATATATATATATATATATATATATATATATATATATATATATATATATATATATATATATATATATATATATATATATATATATATATATATATATATATATATATATATATATATATATATATATATATATATATATATATATATATATATATATATATAATATATATATATATATATATATATATATATATATATATATATATATATATATATATATATATATATATATATATATATATATATATATATATATATATATATATATATATATATATATATATATATATATATATATATATATATATATATATATAATATATATATATATATATATATATATATATATATATATATAAGGGTCTATATTCAATTATATTTAATGACATAGTTCAACTATTCTTTGTCGACTGAAAACCTATCTTCTTTAAATGCTTCACTGACGACGAAGTCTGCATGGTTAG
>SEYY01007911.1:0-17500 GCA_009176605.1 Armadillidium nasatum
ATAACGCGTGTTTGGCCCCTAAAGAATGCGGCCGTAGTCAGTCGTCATGTTTGTCCGTCAACTGTGTCCACAACACGATTTTCTGTCGCAAGAAACACTCTTCAAAATCAGAAATTGACGATCACACATTTCAGCAAAATATCGTTATTCATCTATTTCCTTTATTTTTATATTTTTTTTTGTCATTTTTATATAAATTATTTTTTTTTTTATTATTATTATTATTATTATTATAATGATATATTTTATATTATATTTATTGTATTACCATTATTATTATATATCAATTATTATTTTTATTATTATTATATTATTATTTTTATTATTATTATCATCTGTTAAAAGAATTGTCTTTACTTTATATTGTATATATAATATTTAATTTTTGCCGTAATTGAAGTTAGCTGGAGTTAGCACTTAAGCCTTATTACTGTTGTATTATATGTTATTATTAATACAATCTTTAGCATACTATAGTTGTTGTTATTACTAGTACTTATCAGAATTATTATTATTTTATTATGTTTCGTTATTGTATTTGCGACAAACTACATCCTCTTATCTCTATTATTTTTAGTATTATTACTGTTATTGTTATCTTTATTATTATTATTATTATTTATATTTATTATATTTATTATATATGGAGATATAGTGCAAGTGTTTGTTTGTGCTTTAAATTAAAGTATTTTATGTAATATTTTTTATTTGTGTAATTTTAAACAAAATATACCGACTGGAGAGATTTCGTTTAGTATAAAATATATATATTATATATATATATATAATATATATATATATAATATAATATATATAATATATTATATATATATATATATATATAAATTATATATATATATATATATATAATATATATATATATATATATATATATATATATATATATATATATATATATAATATATATATTATATATAATATATATATATATATATATATTATATATATATATATATATATATATATAATATATATATATATATATATATATATATATATTATATATAATCATATATATATATATAATATATATATTATATAAATTTATATAATATATATATATAAATATTATATATATATATATATTAATATTATATATATATATATATTATCTATATATATATATATATATATATATAATATATATATATATATATATATATATATAATATATTATAATAACTAGGTAGAACCTGTTCAATGAACACATTGGGTGTTTGAGATCCACAACAGCATGTAAAGATGATGGTTACGACATCCAAGATGAGAGAGAGATTATATTCTCTCTCTCTCTTTCTCTTTCTCTCTCTCTTTTTATTTGCTTTTTTCTGTCTCTTGTGTTCTTTATTTTTCTTCCTATCTCTCTCGCTCTCTCTCCTCTCTCTTTTGTGTTTGTTTTTTTCTATCCCTCTTCTTTTTCTTTTCTCTCTCGTTCTCGCACTCTATCTCTCTCCTCTCTCTCTCTCTCTCTCTCTCCTTCTCTTCTTTTTTTCTCTCTCTTTCCTTTTTTTTTTTAAGAAAAAAAAATTTCCATTTTATTATATATAAATTATTGTTATATATATATATATATATATATATATATATATATATATATATATATATATATATATATACTTATATAATCAAAATGGGAATACTTTTATTCAGCTAAAAAGAAAATTTTACAATAAATATTAAGAGATTTAATTAAAATTACTTCATAAACTAAAAAAAAAGAGAAACATGCGAATATAGAATGTGTTTATATTGAAGAAAATTAATATCATTCGAAGAAGGATTCGAAAGGACCTTATAGATGGTGAACTTGAGAAAACTATTGCCTTTTCCTCAACCAACTCTGCACCACGTAACGCATCGTCGATCTTCACAATTGCCAAACTTTTTCTGTTGAAATTAATAATCCAGCTATCACTAAAAATTTTTATAATTAGTAGACATTACGTTGATGAAATTGAGCTGCCTACCAGCAAAAATATATGTACCGTTTAGAATCACTTATTATTCAGGTATATACATATATACCTGTGCAGTTATACTGGATCTTTTCCTCAACCAACTCTGTACTCTATAATATGTCGTTCCTTACAATTGACACACTTTTACTGCTGAAATTAATTATCCAGCTATCATAAATTATCATTTAAAGACATCACCCAGCTGAAATTGAACTGCCTACCAACTTGTACCTTGTGGAAGCAATTCACGATTCAGGTACATCTGTACATGTGTACCTGTGTATATATATCGGATCATGTGTAGTCGCTTTAACTTAATGGAAAATTTTAGTTTTTTAACAATTTACCATGACTGTTTCATAATTTCTCCTCGTTTTATGTAATCTGCTCCAATTTATCAAACAATTAGATTGCAATAAAAATATTTGGAACAAGATTAAATGAATAAATTTTAGCCATTTTTAAAATTCTTCCAAAAATATTTAAAATAAAACAGCTCCAAGTTTAGGAACTTTTACCCCAGAGATGTTGGGTAAAGAATTACCTGTGACGAATTTTTTTTTATAAAAGAAAACTTACTCATTCCTGTGCGGCAGTCCCGGTAAAATGCCTCTTGGAACGACTCTGTCAATTTCTTTCTGAATCTTTTCTTGAAAATCTTGAAATCTTTCCATGTAATTCAAGAACCATTGAGTCATGTTCGATGTTGTGTCGTTCCCAGCAACAAATAGGTCGAAAGTAATAAAAAATGAAAATTCTCTTTTTAAACCAAAAAGAGAAAAATTTACAATAAGATAAAAAGAGGAAATTCAATTAAAATTACTTCATAAACTTAAAAAACAGAGAAACATGCGAATATAGAATGTGTTTATTATGAAGAAAATTAATATCATTCGAAGAAGGTTTTGAGAGGACCTTTAAAGATGGTTAACTTGTGAAAACTTTTACCTTTTCCTAAACAAACTCTGCACTACGTAACACGTCGTTCTTCACAATTACCACACTTTTTCTGTTGAAATTAATAATATAATTATCACTAAAACATTATATTATCTGTAGACATCACGCTAATGAAATTGAGCTGTCTACTAATAAATATATCTGTACCGTGTAGAAACACTTCACCTTTCAGGTATATTTAGATATACCTGTGCAGTTATACTGGATATTTTCCTCAACCAACTCTGCACTCTATAATACGTCGTTCTTTACAGTTAACACACTTTTACTGTTCAAATTAATAGTCCAGCTATCTCTATAAACCTGCCTTGGAGATGTTCGGAGGGGTGGCATCCAACAATACACAACCAATCATAATTTTGGAATTCATAGCCTCGGCTGATGTGATGAGTGATAACGACTTGTTCAGGTGTTCGGATTTCAGTATTTAGTAATTTCTTTAACATTGTGAGGCTTTATTCTAACTTTCACTTGTTGAACACCACCTCTCTTCATCTTAGCCTCCTACTCTTTCTATTTTCAATATCCAGCCAAAGGTTATCGTTGTACATTATGGCGAAACAATAAATGTTCGCCGTTGTGTACCTGTTTTCTGTTTTTACACCTTGCCTTTATTAATATCATTACAGAAGTTATAAAACTTTTATCAATGTTTTCTCTTTAACTCAGTTTTTAAGATGTTCTGTGTAACCTCACAAATATTTAAATCTCCCAAAAATATAGAAATTTTTTATTATTAATTAATTGGGTTCGAAATGAAAAAAAAAAAATTTCATCCGATTCTCCTGAAAATTTCAATATATATAGCTTTTCTCCCGACGAAAACACTCGATTCCTAACTTTTTCACGAGAGATTTAAAGTTTAGCAGTTATTTAAAAACTTTTATGGAAATTCAAATCTACGGTGAAGCCACATAAAAGAAATTTTTGGTCTGAAATTTGGAGGATTTGTTGGTAATTCTATTACCTACAAAAACTTTTAATAGACTTTTGCTCTATAGTTACATAAAAAATGTTATTAACCCAGGACTGACACACTATCGAAAAAAATATATTTTTTGGAAAAAAAATGCATATTTCCGAGGAAAAATATTTTTTTAAAAAAAATATAACAATTACGTAAATAAGTTTTGACATACTTATAGAAGAGTGTTGGCGCTACAAATTTCTGTTTATACTTTACTCGATCTAATTTGGTTAATTTTCTCCTCATGTGGAAAAATTTTTTGACTTCGCTATTCATTGTTTTCGACTTTTGACCACTAATAACAATGAAACCGTTATAGACTCATAAAAACGAAAAAATAGAGCTTTTTTCACAGGGAAAAAAGCAATATACACGGCAAATTTCAGCTCAATCGGTCAGAAAAATAAAAAATTTCTTTAAAAATGAACCCGTCCCTTTTATTAAAAAGTTACAATGATCTTAATTAAAATTACTCTTGAAGATATCTTTTATTGCAGTGAAAGTACTTTGCATTATCATACCTTCAAACTCAATACTGCAATGTTATTGCACCCAGAGTGATTATAAGATTAACTACGAAACGCAGGTAGAACTTTAAATTGGGAAATTGAAATGAGAAATTTGAAAATAATTTGGAAAATTTTCAGTAGTATTTTCTTTCAAAAATTAATTATAAGATAAAGGAATAATTTTAATTATTTTTCTATTTTTCAATTTATATCTTTTTCTAAGCTTTTTAAATTTTCTAAACACTATATTTTAAAAATTAAAAAATAAATTTTGTAAATATTTAGTAGCTTTTATTTATTTAATAAAAAAAATGGTGAGTGAGAGACTTGGGGTGTAAACTATTTTGGAGTGCCTGGAGAGAAACCAGTTGAGATGATTTGGTCACGTGAAGAGAATGGAGGAGGAAGAGAGGCTGAGAGAGCTGCCGCAATGGAGACCAGATAGTAGGACACCGGCGGGAAAACCGAGGAGGAGATTGATGGAGGCGGTGACTAAAGCCGTTCAACGAAGGAGCAAGACACTGGAAGAGGTGAAAGAGAATCGAATGTTAGAGGACATAAATCCGTGGAGAAGATTCTGGAAGAGTAATACCCGACAAGCGCCAACCTATGGGTTTGGAAGGTGATTGGTGAGGAAAAAAATAAATATTTTTGAAAATTATTTATTCAACAATTATAAGCACTAATAAAGAAATTATTATTAATTAATTAATTAATTATTAACACTAATCATCAGTAGTATCCATCAAATTTTTGAAAATTATTTATTCAACAATTATAAGCACTAATAAAGAAATTATTATTAATCATTAATTAATTAATTATTATCATTAATCATCAGTAGTATCCATCAAATTTGACACCACTTGTTCGAAGTCTATTAACCAGAGTGACTTTTTCCAAATTATGGTACGCTGGTTGACTCCGAAGAAATCCCAGCTCATTCAGCCAATTAAATTTTTCGGAACTGTCGCTGAGTTTCCTGAAGGAGGATTCTGCTCCATAATGGAGCCCTCTTGCTAGATTACTCTTCAGATTTTTCGAGCGATGTCGAAGCTTCGGCAAGTTCTCCTTCTTCTTCAGAAGCTTTTTCACTCCTGTTTAATGCAAACCAAAATACCATTCAAAAACAGAATTAAAACGGTAGAGACTGTTATTATTATTATTACTATTATTACTATTATTACTATTACTATTTATAAATAAATTAGCGAAATATATGTATATTTTAGTCAAATTAGCAAAGTCCATCCCCTTATATATTTTAAAAAATATATACTACACACACGTACACTCACAGTTGTTGTATTGCCTGCCAATCTACGGTATTGCTAGAAATTATGTTATCAACCCTGTTGTTCTCATGCAAAAGCGCTTTATTCGTTTACTATCTGCTAGTCATCTTTATGAACATACCCAACCTTTATTTAAGAAACTTAAAATTTTACAGTTTCATCACTTATTAAATCTTACTCTATTAAAAGAACTACACAAAATAATGAATAATGAAACCTGCAATTTTTTAATAACTAACTTTCGTAATAATCAAATTCGAAGAGATGTTAATCTGCGAAATAATCTACATATTAATCCACCTTTTTATAGGTTAGAGAAGGCCAGACAAGCTGTTACTTTCAAATCAGCAAAACTGTTTAACGCTCTACCAACAGATATTAAAAATAAAAAATCTTTGAAAGCTTTTGCACTTAATATTAAAAAGTATTATCTTAACCAGTACTAATTATTCCCTGTTCGCTTCTTATTAAAGTTAGTACTAGTCTTATCATTGTTATTAAGGTCTATATTATTATTACAATTTTAATAATGTTTCATCTTAGTATTATCTTTCTTCTATTATTACTTTATTGCCGCTATTATTATTATTATTATTACTTTATTATTATTATTATTATTATTATTATTATTATTATTAATTATTATTAATTATTATTATTATTATTATTATTATTATTATTATTATTATTATTATTATTATTATTATTATTATTATTATTATTATTATTATTATTATTATTATTATTATTACTATTACTATTATTATTTGTCTATTATTATTACTATTATTATTATTATTATTATTATTATTATATATTATTATTATTATTATTTATTATTATTATTATTATTATTCCTTTATTTTATTATTATTATTATTATATTAAAAAAAAAAATTATTTATTATTATTATTTTTTTTATTTTGTATTTTTTTATTATTATTTATTATTATTATTATTATTATTATTATTATTATTATTATTATTATTATTATTATTATTATTATTATTATTATTATTATTATTAATATTATTATCATTATTATTATTAATAGCATTATTATTTTTATTATTCTTTATTATTATTATTTTTATTATTTATTTATTTATTTATTATTTACTCCTCTCTGTTTCTCCCTCTCACTATCTCTCTCCCCCTACATCTCATGAGAAAGAAAAAGCCAACAAACCATCTGGAACCTATAAACCTGAACCGATTCTAAAACTTCTTGGGAAAAAATTTATTTATTCTCTAAACCACATCATAAAAAAAAAAAAAAAAAAAAAAAAAAAAAAAAAAAAAAAAAAAAAAAAAAAAAAACATTGTTGTGGGCTCTACAGCGAATTACTTACTATCTTTGGAAAAATGAATGCACACTTCAAAGTAATAATTTTTATTACTATTATTATTATTATATTATTATTATTATTATTATTAAAATTATTATTGTTACTATTATTTTTATTATTGTTATTATTTTTGATATTATTATTACTATTATTATTATTATTATTATTTTTAGTATTATTATTATTACTATATTTTTATATAATTATTTATTATTATGGTATTATTATTATTATTATTATTATTATTATATTATATTATTTATTATTATTATAATTTATTATTATTATTATTTTTATTTCTATTATTATTATTATTGTTATTGTATTTCAATATTATTATTATGTTATTTTTATTACTATTTTGTTATTATTATTACTATAGCTATTGTTGTTAGTATTATTATTATTATTATTATCGTTGCTAATTGTAATTATTCCTTGTAATTTTGTAGCTATTATTATTATTATTTATTATTATTATTGTTTTTATTTTATCATTTTCTTTATTTTAATTATTGTTATTATTAACATTATTATTATTTATCATGTTATTAGATTGGTTACTGTTATCATTAGGATTATTATTGCTATTTTTTTTTTACTACATATGTGGAGGATGTTCCTATAACTCTAGCGACGTCACACATTAACAATAATGCTGTACTATTTTCTAATATTACTACTGGATACGATAGTTATTATAATTATAATTACAATTATTATTATCATTGATATATTATTAGTATTATTATTACTATTGTTATTGTCCTTTTTGACGTTAACTCATCATTATTACCATTACTAGCTACTATTATAACTACAATTGTCATTAATTTATATTATTATGGGTACTATTTTATTTAACTTTTATTATTACTACTATTATTATTATTGCTATTCCTATATTTATTATTGCTCATTATATTTATTGCATCATATTTGTATAATATATATTATATTAAATATAAAGTTATTATATATCAAATTATATTGATGTAATATTTATCAACTAAACTTTGGGGTTCAAAGGAAACCAATGTGCTTCCCATTAGAAGCCCCTTTTCAGAGTAATGTACAGCTAATTATAAATATTGTATCTAGTAGAGTAGGACCTACTGTAACAATTTATAACCTGTAACCATACCTCTGAATAAATACTTTTTTTGAATTTGAATTTGAATTATTTTCTAATCATTATTATTATTATTATTATTATTATTATTATTATTATTATTATTATTATTATTATTATTATTATTATTATTATTATTATTATTATTTCCTCTAAATGACTGTCTCATGGTAATTGAACTTTTTGCTGTAAAATTAATGATTTTGTATATATTTACAATGAATTTATCACAATGTATTTTTTGTACTTTATATGTTTATGTATAAAAAGATGTAATTGCCTGAGATATCTATCTATTATTATTATTTTTTTATTTTTATTTTATTATATATTATTATTATTATTATTATTATTATTATTATTATTATTATTATTATTATTATTATTATTACTTTATTATTACTATTATTATGGTAATATTCGAGTTCAAGTAAGCATTTTTTTTAATATACAAAATTATGAAAGTAAAATGATCCGAAATCAAATTTTTAGGTAAATTGAAGCGATTAAAACATTTTTATTCTTTCTATCGTACATTTCTTGTTCAGTTTACTAACCTTTCCTTTCCGTAAAAAGAATTATTGTAATGGAAGCATATCATTACGTATATTCTTATCCTTCTTGTTTCTAATGACTAAGATGATCACGAAGGAGAATAAAATGACGATAATGAAGGTAAAGCTCACGATAATAATAACCAACTTCGGATCTGAGAACCCCAATGCTTCGCCTGAAGGAAAATATAATATAAAAATTATCAAACCTAATAATAATAATAATATAATAATAATAATAATAATAATAATAATAATAATAATAATAATAAATTAATAATAATAATAATCATAAAAATAATAATAATAATAATAATAATAATAATAATAATAATAATAATAATAATAATAATAATAATAATAATAATAATAATAATAATAATAATAATAATAATAATAATAATACCTTCGATAATGACATTTGTAAAAGGCTGAATATGTCCGACCCTATTCTCGACGTTGCATTCATATTTGCCTTCGTATTTGTTTTTTGCAAATTTGAAATCAAGAATTTGGTTATCATCGCTCAAGGAAACTCCGTCATTATTTTCAATAATTTCTTCAATATTTTCACCGTCCTTAAAAAAGTTTAATGATTATTTTATAATTGTAATAGACGGCCTAGCAAATCCGAGTTCGTTTCTTGCCTCGGAAATCTAGTCTTGTAGCAAAAGACTTACTACAAACTTAGAAAAGATATAGTAAGAAGTTAGAAGATTAATTTTAGAGAAGAGTTACTTTCCCATTTCACATTATAATATTAATGAATGACCCTTATAAACATACCTTTAACCACGTAATCTTGGGTTTAGGTCTCCCTTCTACATAACAGGCAATAAAAAATGGGAAAGGTGACCTTCACTCTTATTTCCGTCCCTTCTAAAGACACATTTGAACCTGACAGAACCCAAGGAGCCATTTTTTCTGAAATGAGAATAAACGATTTAAAGTCGACACAAATGTTTAATAATTCACATTAATGATGTTGCACCATAAAATACTTTTTTCTTGATATATAAAAAAAAAATTAATTACATTGCAATAAGCGAAGTTGACTTAAGAATATAATGTGTCGAATATAATTTTACAAATTTTTTTTAAGTTCTTTAAAAACAATGCAAATTAAAGGCCAGAAAATTACAGAAAGAGTTGTTGGGAAAAGGAAAAATACAAAAAGAAAGAATTTGAAAATCAAAACTTTATGATGGAATCAATCGAAAACTTTCCATATTCCCATTTCTAAAGTCAAAATCATGAGAAATGCTGAAGCATAGAGACAATTAAGGAAAGGAAATCACCAATCAAGCATTTCTAACAAAACTATGCTAGTGACCTGATTATCAGAGGATTGGTTAAAAGAATTAAGAAGTTTCCAAATCTTTCAATTTTATTAACGTAAATTGGAATATAATTGAGTGAATCAGAGTTTAAACAAGAGTGGAGAATGTTGAGATTTCAGAGTCATTTTAGTATCATAAATATTCTTAAACTCAAGCTCACTGAGAGCAGATATTAGAATTGTTAATTAAATAATTTATATTGTTAGGCATAAATAACTTGGAAGTACGTGTAGAAGGAACACAACCAAAATGTCTAAGGTAGAGTTTGACGACAAAATAAAAGTAAGGAGTTCAGTTTCAGTGTTGGTAATTTCTTCTGATGAGGTCTCCTGTTTAACCAAAGTAGCATTCTTCTCATGTTTCACATGGAATACCATATATTTATGTCTGGGTATTTTTATTAATTCTTGGTTTTAATTGTTTTTTTTTTTTTTTAACGTATTGTTATATTTAGTTATTATTTTTAGGTTATCAATTTTTAAGTTTAAATGGGAATTTAATACTAGTGTGTTTATTTTTATTACTAAATTTTTTGTTATTGGTGTTTAAATTATTTTCCTTATTTTATATGTATTTTTTTGGCTTTGTTTATGCTTTTATAAATAATGTTAATGGGGTATGTTAATTTTTTGAAAGTTTCTATGATTGATTTAATTTCGGCATCTAGTTTGTTTTTACTGCATATTTTTAGTGCTCTTAATATCAATGTGATGATAACACCCATTTTTATGTTTTGATTATGATTAGAATACCGTTGTATATAATTTGGAATATGGGTGGGCTTTTTATATATAGAGAATTCTATTTGGGGGAGGGGAGTTTTCCAGTCAATTAATATATCTAAAAACGGGATTGCATTGTTTTGGGAGTATTCTATATTGTAAATTTTATGGTAGGAATATTATTATTGATGTATTGGTGAAAGTCCTTGATATTGAAGTTTTTTGGATATATGAATAGTATGTTGTCTACGTTCCGAAGCCATATGCATCTGTTATATTCCGGGTAGTTTTGTATATATTGTTTTTCAATCAATTCAAGGAAAAGGTAACTTATAATCCAATCGATATAGCTTTGGAATTACTAGAAAAATATATAAATGAAAATAGTATAAATTTTGAAATACAATATAACTCTATTAAAAAACTTATTGAACTTGTAACGGAACACTCTCACTTTACATTCAACGACCAACACTATACACAAAAACGTGAACTTAGCATTGGATCTCCCCTGTCACCGATTATAAGTTACCTTTTCCTCATCAGAAGAAATTACCAACACTCTTACAATTTGCGGACCTTCAATAGAACATTGTCATTAGTTGCACATATGGAAACACAGGATCACCTAATCAAACAAAATAAATTCAAAGTTATTAAATACATTAATAACCAAAATTATAAAAAATTCTATGAATCTTTCTTGATTAAAAATAGACCAAACTTCAACAAAGACAAAGGCAGCTATAATATCGATAACCTAGTTAATCACTATTTGAAAGAATCTACCTCAAGGAAAAATATAACCTACATAGATGAAAAATGGAGCAAGACAAACTGAAGAGAAAACCAACCGACACAAAACTGAAATCGAAGAAAAATTATTGGAACAAGACCTCTTGTTAAACAACCCTGAAAGAGGCTGGAAGAAGAAAATCCCGCGAAAGCTTGGTTTAAAACACAGAGGGAATAAGTTCCGAATAATAAATGAGAAATAATAATTGTTACTACCATCAAATGTATTACATAGGGATAAAAACTAAACAAACTAAATAAATATATAAAGCATGTATAATTCTTAGCACTAGTTTTACAGTATATATATATATATATATATATATATATATATATATATATATATATATATATATATATATATATATATATATATATATATATATATATATATATATATATGTGGGCAAAGGCCCAAGGCCTACCAATATCCACCGGAGTTGGGAAGCAATCGCATTCGGGGTCGCTAATGGCCGACGTGACCCGATACACGGCGTTTAAAAGTGTGCAAGTCAAAGGAAGTTGGGAAAACAGATAAAGGGAGTGTGTTCCAGACTTTACCAGTAGAGTACATGTAAGATTGAGCATAGCGGTTAAGTCTGGGGTCGGAGAGTTGGACAGAGAAAGGATGAGACTGTGTAGAAAGACGTGTCGCACGAGCCCTTCTCAGTGGAGGAGGTATGCGACGTGAGAGTTCAGAAGAGCAATGTCCGTTGTAATAGCGATAGTATAGAGAGAGTGACGCAACAATTCGACGGGAAGAAAGAGATTGGAGAGAGTTAGTAAGAGCAGGAGAGTTGATAAGACGAAAAGCCCTAGACTCCACCTTTTCAAGATGAGCTGTATGTGTGGACCCACCCCAGATATGCGAGGCGTACTCCATACAGGGGCGAACAACACCCTTATACCGAGAAAGCAACTGGGGTGGCGTAAAAAAAACTACGAAGGCGCCACAGAACACCCAACCTCTTAGAAGCTTGTTTAGAGAGAGAGATAATGTGATCTTTCCAAGAAAGATCACGAGAAAAGAAACACCGAAAATATTGAGAACAGATGAAGGTTTGAGTTGAGTGTTTTCGAAGAAGATGTCATAGTTGTGTGGAAGATTGTGTCGAGTAGAAAGATGGAGGAATTGAGTTTTTGAGGCATTGAAAACGACCATGTTTTCTCTGCCCCAATTTGAAATCAGGGATAGATCAGAGGTCAGTTGCTCCAAAGCAATCCTTCTTGCGTCTAATAACTGCTGTTGGGAGGGACGTCTTTCAAATTGAAAGGAATAATGAAGGGTGGAGTCATCGGCATAGGAGTGTATAGGAGACGAAGTAATAGAGAGAAGATCATTGATGAAAATTAGAAAAAGAGTTGGAGAAAGGACAGGTCCTTGAGGAACACCACTATTTATAGATTTATAGGAGGAACGGTGGCCGTCTACAACAGCTGCTATAGAACGACCAGAAAGGAAATTAGATAGGAGGTCACAGAGAGAAGGATAGATTCCGAAAGAGGGAAGTTTGGAAATCAAAGCTTTGTGCCAGACTCTATCGAAAGCTTTCGATATGTCTAGCGCCACAGCGAAAGATTCACCGAAACCCCGAAGAGCGGAGGACCAAGAGTCAGAAAGTAGGGAAAGAAGATCACCAGTAGAACGTTCCTTTACGAAAGCCATACTGGCGATCAGAGATAAGATTGGAAGAATTGAGATGTTTCCAAATCTTCCTGTTAAGGATAGATTCGAAAACTTTAGAAAGAACGGAGGTTAAAGAAATTGGACGATAGTTAGAGGGTTGAGAAGGGTCCCCCTTCTTCGGTACAGGTTGAATGAGCGCACGTTTCCAACAAGAAGGGAAGATCGAAGTAGAAAGGCAAAGACGAAAAAGTTTACCAAGGCAGGGTGCAAGCTCAGAAGCACAAGTTTTGAGAACCGCAGGAGGAATACCATCAGGACCATACGCCTTCTTAGTGTTAAGCTCAGAGAGAGCAGAAATGACATCTTTAGAAGAAATTACAATGTTAGGCATAAATGAGTTGGAGGGGGTTGTAGGAGGAGGAATAGCTCCGGAATCGTCCAAGGTAGAGTTAGAGGCAAAAGTTTGAGCGAAGAGTTCAGCTTTAGTTGAAGGTAAAATGGCAGTTGTGCCATCAGAAGATACTAGAGGAGGGAAAGAGGAAGAAGCAAAGTTAGAGTTGACATTTTTTGCGAAATGCCAGAAAGGGCGAGATGAAGAAGAACCAGAAAGATTATTGCATTTGCGGCGGAGAAAAGAGTTTTTGGCATCTCGAAGAATAGATTTTGCACGATTCCGGGATGAAATATAAGTAGCATGAGTTTCAGGAGTTTGAAGACGACGGTAATCTCTGAAGGCAGTATCCCTGCGGCGGATAGCGCGAGAACAAGCAGAGTTAAACCAAGGTTTATATATATATATATATATATATATATATATATATATATATATATATATATATATATATATATATATATATATATATATATATATATATATATATATATATAAATATATATCACAAACTTTTATTTTGCTTAGGTTAGAATCATTTATCCAACATATTTAGCACATTTATTTTGTAATTTAATTTTAATGTTTTCAAAAAAATATTTACGATAATACTTTTATAAAACTTACGTAATAATTTTTCGATCATAAACTTTTAAAACAACATGAACAGAATTTTCTATTTCATTTACAGTTATCATTCCGTACCGATGCGACGAAACCTTTGAATTTTAAAAGAAAGTGCGGTAAATTTCAAGGAAAAGGTAAAGACTGCTATCAAAAATTTTTGAATTCCTTTCTCCTCTTTACACTTCAAAAAAGTGATTGTCCCTTTTAGATCTTTTTCTAATCCTATGATTTTAAATTCCACAGCAATTTTAGTATTTAATAATAAAGGCTTCTACCATTTATATGAAAAGTAATCCTTTTTAGAGATTGTACCATTTATATGAAAAGAAATCCTTTTTAGAGATTGTACTTATGTCCTAATATTAAAGAGAGTAACCAAACCTAATTAATATTATTCATCACAATAGAAAAATGGATAATGATAAATAACGAAAAATATAATAAAATATAAATCCATACGTTTACCTCTATTAGAAATAAGCATGTAATGTTGGGAACTTTGTCTGAAAAGGATATGTTTTATCAGATGACTAACCAATATATATATATATATATATATATATATATATATATATATATATATATATATATATATATATAT
Organism: Armadillidium nasatum; assembly: GCA_009176605.1. Lineage (NCBI taxonomy): Eukaryota > Metazoa > Arthropoda > Malacostraca > Isopoda > Armadillidiidae > Armadillidium > Armadillidium nasatum. Next base: position 14,851 of record SEYY01007911.1, read on the forward strand.
ATATATATATATATGTATGTATATATATATAGAGAGAGAGAGAGAGAGTCCTTTTTTTCTGAGTCCGGTTATAATGTTACATTAGTATACTGTTATAATTTTATGTCTCTATATTTTAATTTTCTTTCTACCTTTCGATACATTAACCGTTTCTTTAATTATATCATTATTTTTCGTAATTTTTTTTATTTAACAGCCACAATTAACCATAGGTTTACTTGTATCTCCCACAATTATTACCTATAACTTACCTTAGTCCCCTTCTTTTTACCTTTATTGAGGAAACACAATAAAATTAAACAATATTACCGAATACATCAATCCTGGAAAGATATCTTTTCGATGATGTTCGTTTCGCGAGGTTGTGCTAAACATTCGATGAACCAATCCTTTCTAAGGGAGATGTTTAATATTTTTAAACACCTTCCAAAAGATAGTTTTGTGTCGCATATATTAGTTTTGCCTGCAAAAATTAATAGCACCAAAAATAATAATAATAATAATAATAAATAATAATAATAATAATAATAATAATAATAATAATAATAATAATAATAATAATAATAATAATAATAATAATAATAATAATAATAATAATAATAATAATAATAATAATAATAATAATAATAATAATAATAATAATAATAATAATAATAATAATAATAATAATAATAATAATAATAATAATAATAATAATAATAATAATAATAATAATAATAATAATAAAAATAAATACGTACGCACGCATAAAGACATAAATGCATTCATACATACTTTAAAAAAAACTAATATACAGGGTGAATAAGAAGGAAAGCACTAAACTCCCGGAGTGTATTCTGCACATAATTATATGACTAAAAAACTACAAAAGTTGTAATCTGATTTTCGTTTGTTGCCGAATTACAGCGTTTCAAAAAGATTTACGTATGTTCAAGTAAACTAACACAAGTCTATTTAAAAAGTATTTTTATTTTACAATAAATTATCATTTATGAATTTTTTTGACAGTCTTAGAATAGTATTTGCTGCTCTCCTAAGTTATTCTCGCTTTTTTATGTGAGTTGCAGCATTCAAAATTTAGAGAATTAGTTCACCTCAATTGTTCACCTAGCATCTGAATACCTCACTTTTCAACCAGCCCAACAAACAAAAATCCAATGGTGTAAGGTATCAAACTTTAGCGTTCAACTAACAGGCTTACCTTGATCAATCTATCGTTCAGGAAAAGTTCCATTTAATTACAGTAATGTTTAACATGGCGAGCAAAATGTAGATGAGCTCCACATAGTTTTATCAACTATATGGAGCTCATCTACATTCTTATGTTTAAAGGAACATCTTCTTATAGACCTTGTAACTCATTTTGCAAAGATTCCAAAAAACATTCTTCAGCTAGGCGATTCTCAAAAATGAAAGACCAATTTAGGAACTATCGATAATCTCACACCACATGTGTGGTGTGAGATTATCGAAAATTTGTTTGAAAATTTGAAAATTATTTGAAAATTATTTGAAAATTTGTTTCTACTATTTCCGTCCATGTTTATTTTCCTTAGATCATCGATGAGAGTTGCGGATATTTTCGATGCAGTCGCGAATGCATATTGCTTCATCAGTAAAAAAAATATGTATTGAACCAAATGACGATTAGCAATTATCCATTAACAAAATAGCATGTGTCTAGCATTGTCTCCTGGATATAGGTGATGCACACGTATGGTAGGTTTTTTAATCAAATATTTACAGTATGTGTAGAATACTCTCACGGTGTTTGGCTATTTCCTCTCGACTCACACTGTATACTAATTCAAACATACAGGACAATAAAAATAATGAGTTCAAAAATATAATGATTTAACATATATGACATATATGATTCGCTTCCGAGTATTATCCAATAACGTTCGGCATTCATTTATTTTATCTGCTCACACACTTGCACAATATGAAAAATCCCATCCGAAATCTTAGTAGATGTCTATCACTATGTTAAAGAAATTTACATACCTGAATAATTAAAATAAACATAATAGTATGAAGAATCAAAAGCAAAACATGCAATATTGATGTTGTCCCCTTCAGTTGCATCGATTGTTTCCAATGTTCCTGGTCTGGTCAGGTTTACAAGAGCATTTTCTGTACGAACCATTACCAGAAAAGGTGCCGATTGATCTGTAGGAATTACTTTTATTATAAATACTTACTCATCGGTAAAAGTAGTCTTCGGGAGAAACCGATTAATTAGATTAGGAGTGAATATTAGAGATGTCTAGGTTTTTTTTTTTTTTAATTTTTTGACGTTTATTGCCAGAAGTCGGCATCAGCTTCTTGAAGAGATTAAGAGAAATAAGAGGTATTCATAATAAAGCCCCGTTTTTTTAATTAAATTTGGGGAAGGAAATAATATGCTTGTTTCCATTACTAGGTTAATAAGGAGAGGGGAAGAATATGACACGTTCTAAGAAAGATATTGATGTCCAAGTGATAAAGTGTTCAGAGAAAGGATAGAAAAAGCATCAGCCAAAGATTTACGGGGTTTATAGAAAAGAGAGGTTGCTTAGAATTAACTGTGAAAGGGCAAACTATATAAAGTTGTTATTTGGTTGTAATTAAAAGTGGAAGTTCAAAGTTTCAATATTTTAAAGATCGG